>APFE030866223.1:87596-171531 GCA_000404065.3 Pinus taeda
GTATATCTCTTTCTTGTCCTGCTGTACTGAGATCTGTCCTCTGATTAAGCTGCCATCACCTGTACCAACCTCTGAGCACCTGTACCAACCTCTGAGTGAGTTGCCATCAAGGACAACACTTGAAACATAATGCCAACACATATCAACATCACAGTAAAATAAGTTTTGATGTAGGTGACTGAGTATTTCTACGACTACAACCATACAAACAAATCTCCCTCAAGCAAGCTAAGAAGGATAATAAATGATCACCAAAGTATTATGGTCCATACAAGGTGTTCCAAAAGATTGGTACTATGGCATAAAAATTGGAACTTCTTGCATCTTCTCGAGTGCACCCATTTTTCCATGTTTCATGCTTAAAGAAGGTTATAGGTGACAATCTCCCAGTTCAAACAATATTGCCAGAACTTGACGAGGAAGGAAAAATTATATTGGAACCTGAAGCAGTCATTAAAACAAGAACTCGACAGCTACGAAATCGATCAATTTAAAAGTATCTCATCAAGTGGAAGAAATTACCCGCTGAAGATTCCACATGGGAGGATGCAAATTTTATACAAAAGCATCAAGAACTACTCAAGCATTGAGGACACCACTATTTTGAAGGATAGGGGCATGTTAGGTCCATATAATACTAGTGTATTCCATTATTATTATTGTCATCATAGCCCCTTATTGTTATTGTTATGCCCATGTTGTCCCCATATTGTTATTATTGTGCCCCATAAAAGCCCACTATTGTTATTGTTGTGCCCTTACATTATTATTGTTATGTTGGCTCTGATTATATTGAGACCCCTTAGACTCCTATATATAGAAAGGAGGTCTTGTCAGTTGTAGTATCCAAGAATTGTTCATTTTGTGTAATGTAAAGGAGGTTTCCCCCTCGAAGAGGCTGATTATGAAGTCATTGATCTATCTTTTATTTTATTCTATGAGCTGGTTGCATAACATCTTTCCAGTGGTATATGGAAGTATAAAAATGGCCTCTTGGATCTGAAGTTATTGCTAGTCAAAGATTAGAAGCCCTAAAGTCAAAGGTTGTAGCTAAACTTGGTGGTAGAGTCAATTTTATGATGTTTTTCCAAGTTCGATAGAATGATTAACAGATTGGAGCAATGTTATATGGTAGGAAACTTTGTGTGATGGATGTGTGTCACGTGTCCCCTTAACCCCATCATAGAAAATGTGGGGGCGCATGCTTGCTTGAGGGTTCAAAATAGGGGAGTTATTGTGTTGGGATGTATTAGCCAAACAACTGATTGGGAGAATCAAAGACCCATAATGAAAGAGGGAACCCCCCCTCCCCTCTTCACCCTGAAACCTCTAAGGAGGGTGCCACATAGAAACCATAAGCGGTAAATGGTTTTATATCAAGTGGTGTAGTGAATGTATGATGGTTGATAAAAGCTAGAGAATAGAGTTTCATTGAGGTTTCCATCTCGAGACATAAATATTGGAATAAACTCCTAGAATATTTCTTCAAGAGACACCTTGAGTTATCACTGAGACTAGAGAGGTGAGTAAGAAAATTAAGGGCAATAAGTGTAGTAAATATTCCAACAAAGGCCTGGGACCTCTCTACCTCCATACCCTTAACCATATGGACCAACCAGATGATGACACTTGGTGTGATTTCATCGGTTGCAAGGTAACAAGGAGATATAATGACATGATGGTGTTAACAATGATGTAGAAGCTATGAGGGTGTGACACATGGCATGTGTTTTTAACATTTTTGGGTGGTCAAGTGGGCCAAATCTAGGTCAAAAGTGTCACCATTCAGGAACCACTACATGGATGGATGAAATAATTAGGATGATGTGGAAGCTAGTATGGAAAGATAATTCTCCCTGACAGTTCAGTGATTGGTCCAAGTGTGTGAGGAATGGTCCCATACAACACATCATCTTGGACCCTGAAAGGCTAGGGACCCTAGAATATTTGGAAAGCACACATGGAGTTTATTCAGGCTGACAAGGCTCTAGGACAACAAAGAATAGTGGAATCATCATGGAAGTGACACATCACCCTAGAAGAATAAAATATAAGAAGAAATGATCTTGGAAATTTCTCTGAGAGGCACCAGTAGAAAAGTCTGAGAAATAAAGTCTGAGCTATTAGTTCTGAGAGGACATGGAAGACATGTAATCTTGACAGAAGTATGATTTATCTGTATGTCTGGCAGATGGTCCCTAGGGACGCATCATCTTGGAAGGAATGGCCTTAGAATAAATAAATCTTGGAAGAAAAATTCTCAGCGATAAATGAGTGTGCTCCATAGAGATTTTGTCGAGAAATAAAAGTCGAGTGCTAAAATTATGGAGTTACACTTGGTTTTGTGCAGACGTAAAGGCCGAGGTTGTAAAATGATTTGAATGGTGGCTAAAACCCTTGGGGCTTGGAATAAATGAGCACCTAGTGGAGGTTATATGTGGTAGTTCTATGTACAAGGCGCTTAGGCCGAAAACAATTATACAATCTTGATTTAAACACTTTGGTCCTATATGGGGACTTTTCACATGCATAGGTTGACAACTTGGAAAATTTGGCATATTGGACAAAATTTGATGAAACCTACCAAACAGTGGTAAAGTTGGGTAAACAAAGGCATCAACATGTTGGTAGCTCATATGGCAGAATGGACATATTTGGAGGTGGATTTAGTAGTCAGCCAAATCTGAAAGTGTACCAAATATAGAACTATAGATAAATGCTGTGCTAAAACTTGTAAAATTCAAAAATTGAAAATTTGGATAGTTAAACTTAGTTTTTCTTCCAGAGACAACTAAGCGAAGATTGGAGACTTTTTGTACACGTTAAGAGAACATTCCATAAGTATAAAAATAAAAATTTAATGAGATCAAAACCTTTGATAAGTGAAATTTAAATGCAAGTTAACAAGAGTTCAAGAACTAAATATATTAGTCCTAAATTCTATATAAGCATAATCAGATATGCAAGGAAAGAGTTGATGCAATTGGTAAGGATTGATGTTATTGGTATGAATGGTGGATTGGTCAGTGATCATAGACTACTGAAGGTGATTTTATGGTGTTTATAGTGAGTGATTGAGGTAAGAACATTATTTTTTTTATGAAAGCAAGTGGCCTTCATGATTTGAATTTTAAAATTGTACAAAATATGAATACTTAAGGTCAAGCAAGTGGTAGCTTGTAGATCAGGGGTTATAGCTCCTTCCAATAGTGGTTGGTAAATAATTAGGGGTTGGAGCATCCTTCTGGTTGTAACTATATAACGTTGTAGCAACAAGTAGAAGCACGCCTTTGTGGAAATAATTAAAGAATTTTCTAAAGAATTTATGTGTTATATTTGTGCTTCTAATGATTGATTAGTGTGATTCTCATATGAACTATTGTTGAAGTATTTCTTGGTGTCTTAGTAATTTTTAGTAGTGAAAGAAAATTTTAAAATTATTACAATACTGATTCACCCCCCTCTCAATATTGTCCTAGTTTCTAACAATTGGTATTAGAGCCACCAGGTTACTTAGTTTAACAACTAGAATAAATTTCAAGGACCATGGAAAACCAAGAATGAGTATACACTAATAAGGCATTGATGTTCAATGGAACAAGCTATGTGTTTTGGAAATTCAGAATGAAAAACTCCATTCAATCACTTGGATTTGATGTATGGGATGCAGTGGAAGAAGAATATCAAAAGACTCAATCCATGATTACTAGAAATCAGAAGATGGAATTTACATGCAATGCTAAATCTATGAATGCCCTGCTTACTGGCCTACCTGAATTAGAATTGGTATAGGTCATGGATTGCTATATTACAAAAGCTATTTGGGAAAAAGATGAGAAACTACTATGAAGGTGACAATAAGGTAAAGCAAACCAAACTTCAATGTTTTATAATGCAATTTAAGTCTTTGAAGATTCATGATGATGAGGACATTGATAAATACTTTCTAATAGTTGACGAGGTTGTGAACACTATAAGAGGTCTTGATGAAAAATTAGAAGAGCTAGTAGTAGTTAAAATGGTGTTGATTTCTCTTCTTGAGATATTTAATCCTAAGGTTTCGGCCATTGAGGAGATGACAAATTTGAATACTCTCACTTTGGATAAACTACGTGGTACTCTTACTACCTATGAGATGAGAATTTCTAATGAAAAGCCAACAACAAAGGAGTCATCCTTCAAAGCAGATAAGAAGCCCAAGGAAGAAGATGTTGATTCATGTTGTGAATTAGATGAAGGGGAAGAAACGTTTGTGAGAAATATTAAGAGAGGCTCATGCAAGTACAAAGGTAAGCTACCTTTTAAGTGATTTAACTATGGTAAATTTAATTACTATGCTTCCAAGTGTCCTGAAAAGAAGAAGAAAGAATATGACCCTTGAGAGAAGTTTAGAAAAGTGCAAAAGGACAGAAAGAAGCCTAAAATAAAAAGCTTATACACCCAATATGTTATTTTCTTTGAAATTGAATGCAAAATAATCTCTAGATGAGGAAAAATATAATGAAAATCCAAAGGAATTTATTCTCATGGAAATAGATAATATGGAAATACAATTTGTTCATTCTGATGGACAAGAGGTTGAAGTTGACTTATATTAAGAGCTGGTCAGTTATCTTGAAGAGATTGAAATATTTTTGGAAGAAAAATAAAACCCAAAAGGAATTCTTGATAAAGGATAAAGCTAAATCTATAAAACCTTTTCTCGTACAAATTAAAGAAGGAAAGAAGAATCAAGAAAATCTAAGTCAACATCTCAATGAGAAAGGTCAAGATTTTGAAAGGCTTGAGGAGAAATTGTTTCTCTGAGAAAAGAGCTTCAAAAAGGTAAAACTTAGCTGAGCATTAATGAAAAATTTGGAAAAGGGATTGAATGTTTAAATGAGCTTCTTGAAGTAGAGGAAGTCTCCAATAACATAACTATCATTGGATTTGAGGCAGAGTCAAACTCAGAAACTAACATAAAGGGAAAGAAAGAGCTTACCTTTGTACAAGTAGAAAAAAATGGAGACAATGCAGAAACCATAAATGGTTCAACACGACAACAAGAAGAAAAAGGAATCACATAACCTAATTTGTAGCAAAAGACTAATCAACAACACCTAAATAACCAAAGGAATTCGATTTTGCAAAACCCAAACAATGCAACTCGACAAATCTTCAAAAAATGATCTCCTAGGTATGAAGAAATTTTTCCAGGCAACTATTTTACTTACACAAATTATGGGCATAAGGCAGTGAATTGCAAGGTGAATTTGTCATTTAGACAACTTAGGCCAAGAATAAGAATTTATCAACCAAACAATCAATTTGTCAAGAAAAGAATGAACAGACCCATGTATAACAATTTGTTCTCTCTTTTGAACAATTTGAATCAATGTTATGTTTACCAGAATTTTGGCCATAGAGCATCTCATTGCAGACTTAGAAATAAAAGGCTTGATCAATAAGCAAACAAGACAACAACGTATAGTATGAAAGGAAAAGGAAAATACATGGAACTATAATATTGTCTTATTTGCTAAGAATCAAGGAATCCATTGCTATGTTGACAATGGCTATTCCACAAACATGTTAGGAGACAAAAGTAAGTTTTTTTCATGGAAACTAGTTGAGAAAGGCAATGTGACCTATAGAAATAATGCACCTGGTAAGATTGTTGGTAAAGGAGTTTCCATTCTAACTAATGGCAGAGGTAAAGCAAAGAATGTGTTGTTGGTTGATGGGATGAAATATAATTTACATAATGTGTCTCAAATGTGTGACCAAGGCTATGATTTATTGTTCAAAGCCAAAAAATTTCAAATAAATTCTGCAAGCACTCGAGAAATAGTAGCTGAAGTTGTAAGAACATGCAATAATGTCTATGTCCTAAAAGAGAGGACAACAAGGTGTTTTTTTTTAAAGATTGATGAGAGTTGTTTATGGCATAGAAGAATTGGACATTTGGATTTTGATCAGATTGTCAAATTTGGTAAGAAGAATGTTTTTAGAGATCTTTGAAAGCTTTCAAAGCCAGAGAATGATATTTGCAAGTCATGTCAGATTGGAAAACAAGTTAGAGTACCATTTAATTCCAAGGAGAAATCATCAACTAGGATATTGCAATTAGTACATATGGACTTATGTTGTCCTTCAAAAACTCATACACACAATTAAATTCTATTTCATGCTAATCATTGATCATTTTAGTCAAATGATATTGGTTGCATTTTTAAGAGGAAAATAAAAAAACCTTTGAGAAGTTTAAATACTTTAAGTCCATGACTGAAAATGAGACAAACTGTAAAATAAAGTGGATAAGGTATGTTAATGTAGGTGAGTGTACTTCAAAATAATTTTATGACTTTTCAAGCAACATGGCATCAAAAGGAAGTTTAATATAGTAGAAAATCCACTATAGAATGGTGTAGTAGAGAGAGGTAATAGATCAGCTCAGTAGTAAGCCAAAGCCATGATGGGAGAAATAAATATTCAATAGAGATTTTGGATTGAAGTCATTAAAAAAACAATGGTGATTTTAAACAAAGCACACTTTAGACCAAACAATAATAAAACTCCATACGAGCTTTGGTATGGTAGACCTGCAATAGTCAAGCATTTCAGAGTTTGTAGTTCAACATGTACTATATCAAAATGAATGATGAAAAGATTGGTAATTTTGATTCCAGAGCCGATGAAGGTATTTTCTTGGTTACTCTCTAAATAACAAGGAATATATATACTACAAGAAGAATACAAAGAGGATAGTTGATTGCATTGGTGTTACAATTGATGAGTGCATCGAATCTAAATTCTATCAGCTAGTTAATATCAATTAAAATGATCCAGTCAATAATGATGAGAAGGTTGACTAACCATTTTCATATCAAGGCAATGAAGAATATCTGTCCTCAATCCAAGGATCCTTCAAGGTATGTGCAAAACACCACCCAACTGACCAAATTGTTGGTGACTTGAGCCTTGAATATAGGTGTACAAACAAGAAGAAAGTTGCTAAATCCATCTACTCAGGTGCATGCATATCTGCTATTGATGATGGACCTAGAGGATTTTTCATAAGCCAACCAAGATGATAATTGGTTAAAATCCATACATGAAGTGCTTGATTAGATGAATAAAAATTAGACATGGGAGCTTGTTACAAGGCCAACAAATAAGAATGTGATTGGAATGAAGTGGGTCTTCAGGAAAAAATTGAATGAAAATGGTGAAGTAGTAAGAAATGAGGCAAGGTTAGTTTGGAAAGGCTACGCACAAGTTGGAGAGTTAGACTTTTACAAAACCTTTTCTCATTTTTTTCGATTAGAGATGATATGCCTGTTTTTGGCTTTTGCTAGTTTCATGAAATTCAAGATATATTAGATGGATGTCAAATATGCCTTTTTAAATGGAGAATTATAGGAAGAAGTCTACATTGAGCAGCTAGATGGTTTTCAATTTTCAGATCAACCTGATTATGTTTGCAAGATGAAAAAGGCTTTGTATGTTCTCAAGAAAACTCCACAGGCTTAGTATTCCAAGTTGGATAGTTACTTGCTCAAGTGTGGTTGTAAAATAGGCATAATTGATAGTTATATGTGAAATATAATGATGGAAAATTATTAGTGGTTGTTGGCTATGTAGCTGACATTATTTTTCCTAGTGATTCAAATTAGCTAACTTTCCAATTTTTAGTTGATATGAAGGTCGGATTTGAGATGTCTATGCTTGGAGAACTTTCTTATTTACTTGGTTTGTATATTTCCTAGTCTTCCAAAGGAATCTTTCTCACAAAGCAAGTATCTGAGGGACGTTTTGGAGAAATTTGGCATGGGGGAATGTTCTTTGGTAAGCACTCCAATGGTTACTAGATGCAAGCTCAACAAGACTCATGAATAACCAGAGGTGGACAAAACTTTATACAAATCTATTATTTGTAGCCTCCTATATTAGATAGCCTCAAGAATAAATATCATGTATGAAGTTGTTATTGTTGGAAGATTTCAAGTAACCCCTATATAGAGTCATCCTCTATCAGTAAAGAGGATTCTTAAATATCTTAGAGCCAAAATTGACTATAGACTTTGGTATCCTAGAGGAAAAGATGTTTCACTAATTGTTTTTATCGATCTTGATTGGGAGAGTCATGTAGATGATTGAAAGAGAACTAGTGGTGATGCTTTTTTTGTTGGTGAATGTCTTGTTTCATGCTTGAGTAAGAAGCAAGATTCAATTTTTCTCTTTACTGCTGAAGCATAACATATACTACATAGTAGTAGCTTCTTGTTGCAGTTAGCTCTTATGGATGAAGAGGGATTTATAGTATGTACAAATATTATATGATGAACCTATTAGAATCATCCATGATATTAAAAGTGTCATAAGAATGTCCAAGAACCTTTTTTTCTATTTAAAGACAAAGCATATTCTGAGCAAGTACCATTTCTAAGAGAGAAAGTTACAAACTAGATTATCAAGTTGGAGTATGTCCCTACAAAAGCACATGTAGTTGATATATTCACCAAACCTCTCCCAAAAAATCAATTTGAGTATTTTGGGAAAATATTGGTAGTATTTCCTCTTATCCCCCTCCACTAGATCTTCGTCAAGATGAAGAAAGGTAGTTAACAAACACTCAACATACCAGATGAACACTATATGATCCATAAGATCAACAAGATAGTGGGATATTGTTGATAGGGGAAGTACATTAGTTTCATTGCAATTGATGTCAAAGGTGGGGGGGGGGGGGGGGGGTGAAGTACCCCCTCAAAAAAAAAGGAAGTAGAGAGGTACACTAAAGAAGGAGCAATATTAAAAGGGAGAGTAGTACGGGAAGTACACCAAAAGAGAAATGCATCAATAAGGGTAGAAACATTCACAGGGGGAGAAGAAACAGAAGTGAGAAGAAGGATATGTAAGATTTACACTTTGATTTTTATTTTATTCTTGTGTTTAGTGGTGTTATTTTGTTTGTCTATTGCTTATGGTGTTGCCATCGATGCCAAAGGGGAAGAATGTTAGAAATATGTTATCATTGATGGTGAAGGAAACGAAGATGATGGCAAAGGCAGAGATGGTTGCAAACAATATGATCAAGGAACAAGTTAAACTCAAGTACGATAAAGGCAAATATGGTCAATATGTAAAGACTTTGGAGTCGATTCTAGTTCAAAACATCATCTTAATCGCTGTTGGAAATTGCTTGGATGGATAGATATTTGAAAGAAATTTTTGGTGGTATATGGGAAGTATACAAATGGCCTCATGGATCAGAATTTATTACCAGTCAAAGATCAGAAGCCCTAAAGTCAAAGGTTGTAGCTAAAATTGGTGGTAGAGTCAATTTTTGTGTTTTTCCAAAGTTGATGGAACAATTGGTGGAACGAAGCAATGTTATACATTAGGAATCTTTGTGTAATGGATGTGCGACATGCATCCTCTTAATCCCATTATAGAAAATGTGGGGGCCCATGCCTGCTCGAGGATTAACAACGAGGCAGGTCCTGCATTGGGTTGTATTAGCTAAACAACCAATCAAGAGAATCAACGACCCATAATGAAACCAGGACCCCTCTCTATTCACCACGAAACCACTAAGGAGGGTGCCACATAAAAACCATAGGTGTTAAATGGTTTAAAATCAAGTGGAACAACAAAAGTATGTTGGTTGATAAAAGGCATAGAATAGAGATATGTTAAAGTTTATGCCTTGAGACAGAAATCTCAAAAGAAACATTAAACTTTTGAGATCTAAAATGGGCCTCCTAAGAAAAAATTACAACCAAAATAAAATTTATAAGAACCAATAGGATTCAAGATGATGATGTCAAACATGGGGGATGATTCACCATTTTTGGGGTAAAAAAGTAAAAATATTAAAAATAATAAAATAACAAAACTAATTTTTCAACTTATCTCCCTAAGGTTTTAATCAAATTTCGAGTGGGAGTACTCGTTGGATGAAAAATTTAATTACTCATACAAGGAGTACCCATGTTGCATACTTTAGATGGACCCTACTACCCGAAAAATGAGAAATACATGAAAAATTGTGATTGCAATCACATTTTCATGTATTTTTCATTTTACGTGTAGTAGGGTCCATATAAAGTATGCAAAATGGGTACTCCTTGGATGAGGAATCAAATTCTGCATCCAACGAGTGTTCCCGCTCGAAATTTGAGAAAACCCATAGGGAGATAAGTTGAAAATTCAAGTTGAAAAAATAGTTTTTCTTCTTTTCCCTCTAAAATTTGATGATGTAATCTAATCTTATTTTATTTCCACTATTATTTTATAATTTCCTTAGGAGGCCTGTTTTAGACCTCAAAATTCCCTTAATTCTCCTCAGATATTTATCCAAGAGACAATTTAAATTATTATTGAGATCTACTAAGGCAAGTAACAAAAATAAGGGTGACAAGTGTTGTAAAAAATCTTGTCCGGCTTTAAAATATTTAACAAATAAAAATGCTAAAAAAACAAGGCTTGGGATCCCTCTACATCCTTACCCTTAAACACATGGACCAACCAGATGATGACACTTGGTATTATTTCATTGGCTGCAAGGTGACAAGGAGACATAGTGGCATGATGACATCATCAATAGCGTGGCACATATGAGACTATGACATGTGGAATGTGTTTTTGGCATTTTTGGGTCGATAAGTGGGTTATATCCAGGTGACATGTGTTACCACTTAGGAGCTACCATATGGACAAATGACGTCAGCAAGATGATGAGGTAGACAATTTGGAAAGACAACTCACCCCAATAGTTCAGTGATTGGTCCAGGTGTGCGAGGAATGGTTCCATATAGACACATCATCCTGGACCACGAAAGGCTAGGGAACAAGAAAGCTTTGGAAAGCATATTATGGAATCTCTATAGGCTAACGATGCTTTAGGACACAGAGGAGCACATGTGTCATCAACGTGGTAGTGACACACCACCCAAAAAAAATAGTTCTTGAAATAAACAATCTCAAAAGTTTCTCTAAGAGACACCAACAGAATAGTATGAGAAATAAAGTCCAAAGTATTAGTTCCAAGAGAATGTGTTGGACAAGGAATCTTGATGGAAATATAATTGGTCCATGTGTTAGGGAGGTGGTCCCCAGGGACACATCATCTCGGAAAAAAATGACCCCATAATAAACCGATCTCAAAAGAAACATTCTTGGCAATAAATAAGGGTGCTCCACTAAGTTTTTTCCAAGAGAGTTTTAAATGAGAAATAAAATTTGGGAGCTAAAAGTATGGACTAACACCTGGTTCTATGCAGACGTAAAGACCAAGGGTGAGGAAAGATTTGAACTGTGGTTAAATGTCTCAGGGCTTGAAACAAAGAAGCACCTAACAGAGGTTATACGTGGTAGTTTTATGTATGAAATGCTCAAGACCAAAATAGTTGTACAACCTTTATTTAAGCGCTTCGAGCCCATATGAAGAATTTTCACATGCATGGGTTGGAAGCTTGGTAAATTTGGCATGTGGGAATTTTTTTGGTGAAGTCTACCAAACAATAGAACATTAAAGTTGGGTAAACAAAGGCATGAATAAGTTTTCAACTCAGATGGTGGAATGGACAAATTAGGAGGCAGATTTAGTAGTCGGCTGAATATGGCAGTGTACCAAATATAGAGTTGTAGATAAAAGCCCTGCTTAAACCTGTAAGATTCCAAAATTGCAAATTTGTATAGTTAAACTCATATTTTATTACAAAGACAACTAAGAAGAGATTGAAGAAATTTTGTACACATCAAGAGAACATTCAAGAAGTAAAAAAACAAGAGGTTCTTGAGATCAAAACCTCTTATTAGTGAAATTTAAGCGCAAGTTAACCAGAGTTCAAGAACTAAAAATAACAGCCCTAAATTCTTTATAAGAAGAATTGAATTTGCAAGGATAGATCTGATACAATTGGTACGGATTGATGTTGTTGGTGTGGATGGTGGATTGGTCAATGATAAAATATTGTTGAACGTGATTTCATGGTGTTTGTAGTGAGTGATTGAGGTGAGAAAGTTATTTGTTTATGGAAGTAAGTGGCCTTCATGATTTGAATTTGAAAATTATATGAAAGATAAATCATTGAGGTCAAGAAAGTGGTAGATTGTAGAAAAGGGGTTGTAGCTCGTTCTAGTAGTGGCTAGTAAATAATTATGGGTTGGAGCTCCTTTTAGTAGTATCTGATAAAATAGGAGTTTTAGATCCTATGAACTATAACTGATAAATTAGGGAGTAGAAACATCATTTTGGTTGTAGCTAGAGAAATTTGTAACAACAAATATAAGCTTTCCTTTGTGGAAATAATTGAAGAAAAGTCTAAATAATTTAGGTGTTCTATTTGTTCTTCTAGTGATTGATTCTTGTGATGCTCATATGAACTATTTCTAAAGTATTTATTACTTTCCTAGTAATTTTTACTAGTGAAAGAATGTTTCAAAATCCTACAATACTAATTACACGAGCCGCCCACCCTCCACCCCACCTCCCCGCCCCCCCACCCACCGCCCGCCCCCACCGCCACACTCCCCACCAACCCCCCCCGCCCCCACCACCACCAACATTGTCCTGGTTTCTATTAGCTTAAAGTGCCATAAATGCCTGAACAAACTAAAAATAGGGGTGGGAATTTTGGGTCTAGAAAGAGCGAATTACTAAGGAAAATCAATGTTGGAATAGCTCACAGAGGATAATTTCCTACAAAAAACTATTGTTTCTCACTCTTTAGTTATTTACATGGAATTTCCAAGCTTGAGCATGAAGGAAGATTGCTTGAGCATACTGGTGCTTATATATATTTATAAACCATTTGTTATTTCTATGGTAGATAAACCATTTTGCTTGTCTCTAGATAGGAAACCACATGTACAATAAGTCCTAGGTGCTTACAGTTGGATGATAAACCGTTGGTGTCTGCTACAACTGAGAAACCACTAGTGCTTTCTAGTCCAGTGATAAACCACTTGCAATAGATCTCACTCCCTCATCTCAGCTGGTGAATTACCCATAAGATTATATCTCTTATACTTTGGACCCGACATAGGGGTGGTGAGTTACGAGATTGAACAACGTGACTTCCTATTGTTGGGAGGACAATGTGAAGCCCTTCTCTACTTTCCAACAAGATTCGACATATATAGATAAGTATTTTCTGATCTGAGTATTATTTGTGAATTATGAGTTCATTAGTACATAATTAGTGTGAATTTATTGGAACACTTAAATTGTATTCCTAAATGTTAAGTGAAATGTATCCTCCATATTACACATGCTTGTGAAATTTTTTGATTGAATTGATTCCATTTTGGGTTGGATACATGTCGTATGGCTTTGGGATGGCATGGAAAACATGTAATTGCATATATAAACACATAATTCCATTTTCATATCACTAGAGTTTTATGTTCACTATTCATGACATCTCTTTGCCTTTAAATTGAATTCTAAACTAAATTTTTGTTAAAACACCAAATTGTTCATATATTGCGTGATTGGGAAATGTTTTATGGGTAGCTCAATTATGTTTTGTATATATGTTGTGTTTATCTTTATAGCCGGTGAAATATTATAGTGTTTCATTTTCTTGATTGTAATCAACATAACTAGTATAGTGATCGGTACCACCATATGGTATTTTCGGGAAACATACATAAGCATGCCCATGATATCCTCATGCCACATTTTTAATAATAAATATGTAGGAAACAAACTAATTGTGGTTTTTCCCCTTCCTCATTTTATTGAGCTTGAATTGAATACGTGGAATTTTGTTTGCCTCTAGTTCTTTGTATTTCACAATTGATTTTCTTTTGGGTCACATAGGGATATATCTATATATGTATTTTGTAATTGTGTCGACCCAGGCCAGATACAACCCAATTATAAGAATTATGGGAATCACTAGTGAGAGTATATGAAACTTTGGCCCAAGTATCCTATATAAATTCAATTACATAAGAGTCTAATGCTGCCAACATGTGTGTTTATTTCAAATCAACCTATACTTTACATAAAAATTAATTATATGGAAATTGGTATCACCTACATGCATGAGTTCTTAGTTGGACTAGACATATATGAATTCTCTAGCCTTCATTAATATAATTTAATTTCATTTACTTTAACATCATATATGTTTAAAATGACCCCTAGCCATACCTCAACATAAGCAAGAGCTCGTTGGGGTTGTTGGTGTGATAAACCTTTTAATGTAAACGATATTTAATGGGTAATAATTTTTTCAACAACCATATGGTGGATCACCAAGTAAGTCAATGCAATGCAAGGAGTGGGGACCCTAACCCTTGATGGGGTGATGGGAAGACTTGTCTCCATAGTCATGTTACCTTTGATAGATGGTAGCATCAACACAACAGAGCCTTAGGGCTGGGACCCCCAACCCCATAATGGAGCGATGTGGGGGGAGGGGGGGGGGGTCCACCCTATGTTGTTAGTCGTAAATTTATATCCCTTAAGTTCGCTATTAGACCTACACAAGAGTGATCATAATGGTTTTGCATAGGATTGGGATCCTTCACCCCTAATGGGGAAATGGTAGGTCTTCTCTAACACATTATAATAGATATATAAAATATTGTGGGGACGTTGTATACAACACAATTCACCTTGGAGTAGAGTCTATGGTGCATCATATGGCGATTTAACTATTGAGACTCTAATATGGTAAGGTGTATTCCATCAGCACTCTGAACCCTAACCCTTGGATTAGGAGATGGAGAAAATATATGTTATTATCATTGACTATGTTAACACTGGAAATCCATGTGGCTATTAGGTATTTTATCTTATTGAGTCGATTACCTTATGGAGTAATGAATTGGCTGTAATGGCTCAAGACTTATTTACTAATATATATATATATATATATATATATATATATATATATGAGAATTATATATACATTACAAGGCATGTCGTGGCTCCACCAATCGACCAAGCGTACGATATTGGGGAATGTAAACCATAGTTTGTCTGTGTGTATATATATACAAACACACACACACACACACACAAACTATGGTTTACATTCCCCAATACTGTATGCTTGGTCAATAGGTGGAGCCGACGACATACCACACACACACACACATATAAACATCAAATAAGTCTTGAGCCATTGTAGCCAATTCCTTGGTCCATAAGGCAATCAAATCAATATGAGAACATACCTAATAGCCATGTGGATTTCTAGTATTAGCATCATCAAGGCTAATAAAATATATTTTATCTCTTTAATCGTTAATTTTAATCCAATCCTTTAATAAATGAAATTGTTTACTGTGTCGGAAAGCTCTCATTGAGTTGGATTGGTTGGCACACTAATATATATTTCTACAAAGTTTTAGATTTTGGCATTTTTGTAACTTGGTATATTGATGCTCATTGATAAATTTGAATTAAAATGTTAGTAAAACCTCCCATAACTCATAAAAATACAAAATGGTATGGTAGGTAGTGTTACAAGGTGGTATGAGAGCTCAAGTTCAACACTTGGACTAAATAAGCCTTTAAAAAAAAAATTCACAAATAAAACTAAAATATGTCATAGAAAATGCACTCTTGATTATTATATGAATGAATATTCTGTTGGCATGTTGAAATGTTATATCATATTTATCCAGGGAAATTTTAAGGGTGGAAAATTATTTTAAGGTTTAGAAACCTTGGCGAATATTACTAGTCCCTAATATGCAAACTATAAAATGTTTGGAAACACATTTGTAAAAATATTCAAATTTCTAATAATTTCATATAGTCTCTATAAAAATTTTATGATTTTTAAGGTAAAATAATTTATACTATAAAATTTGGGCGAACGATTCTTAGAAAAAATGGAAGTTGACAATTTATTTTTTTTGGAAAAAACATGGAAAATTAGCCCACCTACGAATATTATCCCCTAAAATTTTCCTTGTATTTGATTGACAGTTTCATGTGTGTAATAAAACTAAGAGAGAGAGAGAGAGAGAGAGAAGGCAACACATGTCCCAACCAGAAAGTAAAAGACAAGTAGCAAGATGGTGCAATACAATATAGACATAGCCCCATGTGATCAAGAGGAGGACTCCTTTAGGGAGAGGGTTCAGGAATATTCCCTTGACTATATGGACACCCACATAATGTTAAAGGATGAGTTAAGAAGTTTCAAGGAAGACAACTAAAGAATTTTCAGGGCTCAGGAGAAAGAAGTTGAAGTGAATACAATGATATTGTAGAGCTTGTTAGACTTACAAAGGGAAAAAAAATATGTGGCTAGTGCCAACTACCTAGAAAAACACAAATCCATGAAAATTCCCACTAAAATAGAGAGGCATAGACTTGGATTTGATAGAGAAGAAGACAATAAATCAAAAAGGCATAGGCAAGCTAGTGAAGATACCATGAGAGAAGGAACTCCATGGAACACCCTAGAGAGAAGAGCATACAAACTTGATCAATCATCAAGAGTGGGAATCCAAAGACATTATTGACATGGAGGGAGTGATAAAATGTGAATATTGAAATAATTTAAGAAAGAAAAACCCCCCACCTTCATGGAGAGAATAAGAAAGCCGAAGAGGTGAAGGTCTGGTTACTGGGGATGAAGAAATATTTCATAGTACATGACTGCTCTGAAAACATGAAGCTCACGATAGTAATATTCAACTTAAAAGGAAAGGTATATATATGGTGGGAGGAATTAAATAACATTAAAACCATTCAAGAAAAGGAGTTATTGTGGAGTGAGTTTTTTCAGTCAATTTAATTATTCTTTAAATTCCATTACATTAAATTATCAATCCAAGTTTGTAAACTTATCAAGTGCATGACAAAATATATGCAAGGATTTAGTTTCTAATTTTATGAAATGTAAATTGACATGAAATTCTATTCTATTTTATGAAATATAGTAAATTGATATGAAAAGAAATTCTATTCTAGGAAAGCAAGTATATTCTATTTTATGAGAGTGAGTAAATTGACATGAAATTGTTGAAATAAGGAATTATTGAGAGGGGGGTGAATCAATAATAGTGAGATCCTTTAATCTTTTTCCTAAATATGATTTCAATCCTTTTTATTTTATGTTACTTATGAGAGCATGTTATGTTACTTATGAGAGCATGTATTCATAAAGAAAGTAAACAGTTAGTTCAAGAAGTCATTTGTTCATACAACTAATCACATGAGAAGCATACACATTTTGACACCGACGTTTTCATGTGGAAACCTAGAGGGAAAAAACCACCAATTTTTTATTTGTATATGATTTTATTTGAGGACCTACTTAATTACATCAATTTATTTGTGAGCACCCACTCAAAGGAGGCATTGACCCTCTTAGGTTAGCAAGCACCAACTTTCCAAGAGACACCAACCTCTTTTGAATGCAGGGACCCACCCGCTCTTGCCACTGTTCTACTATTTCATACAATTTTCAAACTGAAAACAAAGGAATATGCAACTACATGTAAAATACCAATAAGGTTGGTTGTAGAAAAAAAAAATTCCCACACTCCACTGTTGTTCCATAGAATCCCTTTGTTACATACAACTGTTCTATGTTTGCTACTCACAAAAGCATATCCTCAACACTCTGCCTTCTCTCACACAAGCTCTTTGTTGCACCCGCTTCAACTTTGCTCTCATTGTTCTTCTCATAGAAATCACTCTGCACTCACTTTTTGTCTCACAACACTCTCTTCTCTCTCTGCTTAGTCCTCTGTCCTCTCACTCAGCTCTCACTCCTTAACACTTCAACAATATACTCTTCTCCCCACATTGATTGTTGGCAATCGATAGTTTTCATCCTTTGATGCACTTTTCACAATGTTGTCTCTCATGCCTGTGTCCATACTTCTGAGTGTACCTCAGTATGGTTCCTCCTATTTCTATTATGTATACTAGTTTAAATTTGTCACATCATTAACACAGAAATGTACTTTCGAGTTTTTCATTGATTCACTTTGTAATCCTCCATACTGAAAATTTAATCTCGGATAACCTGCACACTCTACCATGACTCCCATGCTTATTTATTACTCCATAGAGCTTGAAGGCACTCAGGAATGGCCACTATGTTCCTCATATAAATCTACCAGTCGTGCATGTGAAGAAGCCAAATGCTTTCTCCATTTCTTCAATTCTTCTATGTGAATTGTTGTCCTCGTTTTCGTGTCTCAGCGCCTTCTGCAGATCCAGCTAACTCCATCAACTAACTCCACTAATTTGCATTTAATATTTAGCTACCAACTTATTCATCCATTAAATTCATTTTATTGTTTCATTGGAGCCCCATAATATCATAACTTAAACAAATGAAATGCTACGATATTGCACAACCCCAACATCCTTAACCCCCTCCGTAGCTTAGCTCCTTGAGCGTTTTCCTTATCATAGAGCTGGGTATGTGACTATCAAATAAGCATCATATTAGAGCCCCTTTGTATTGTAACTTTTTCAAAGTTCCAATTGTCTTATCTCCCTCTTTTTGGCCCTTGGTTCCTTTAAGATCCATATGACCATGTGCCAGGTAATATCAAACCCCCCTTTATCATAACTTTTCAAATGCCACTTTCACAGGATTTATGATGTCCTCATCCTCCCATATACTAACCTCCAATATGATGACGTCACTTCTAAACATGGCAAGTCTTGAGAGGTGGCACATGTCACTCTAATTTTTACCATTGGGCCACTGAAAGTGCTAGAATAGGAAGCCATGTGTCCATTGTATTGTCATGTCATTCTGACGTAACTTGCTACTTCAGCTTCTCAGAGCCAATGACATTCTGCCATGTGTCCTACCAGAGGAGATAGAAAGAGTCCCGATTAGGCTTGGTTTTGTAACAAAGTCCTTTGTAAATTCTACTTAGCGTCCCTCAACTCTTTAACAATATCGGCAACATTGAATATCGTAACTTCTTAAAATACGGATGTTAAGAAGTACTGATATTCTGATATGCTCCGACCTCCAATATGCCAATGACCTCTGATATTACGACAGCCTCCAACCTCCAATATCCCAATATGACATACTCCAAGGTCCCAATATTCATTGATCTCTGATATTCTGATGCTCCCATGGTCCTATTCTTCAGGGTTCTGATATCGAGTCCCAATGTGCTCCAACCTTCGATATTCATCCTTCCTCTCTATTGACCTCTGATATATCCTGCTTTGATGTGATGACCTATGATATTTCAACATGCTTAGGAATTCAAGCCCCTAAACTTTGGTAGACCATAACTTTTTATCTAGGAGTCAATTTTTAGACTTCCACACACCATTTGAAAAATATTCCAGAGCACTTTCCAATGGAGAGGGTTTGATGTAGGATTTGAGCCCATTTTATACCTATAAAATGGCTGCAAAATATATGTGATTATTTTCTCCTTGAATGTTCTTCTTGTGCCCGAAATCTTGAAATCCCAACCATCATAGTCATCATTTGACGGCTTCTCCAGTAATCCTACTGTTGTGATTATTCTCTACATGAAGCCTACAACTATCATAGGATTCCTCATGAGCCTGGACTACCAATCACCTTGGTAGTCATCATTTTATGGCTTTTCAATAAGCCTGCTACTATGATGATTCTCTACCATAAGCCTGCAACTATCATGGGATTCCTCCTGGACTCCCAATCACCATGTTGATCTCGGTTGACATCAACACCAATACTATCACAACCACTAGCCATCCATATACTGCAAATTGTCCAACATAAACGAGATATTAATCTAAGAAAGCGATATAAATCTAATCTAGGAAAGTGATATAATATTAATCTAGGAAAGTATTGGAAATTTAATCTAGGAAAGCATTAGAAATTTAATCTAGGAAAGCATTAGAAATTTAATCTATAAAAGTAGGTAAATCTAATCTATGATAACATGCAAAATTAATCTATGAAAGCATTTAAATCTAATATATGAAAACATGGAAACTTAATCTATGAAATCATGTAAATCTAATCTATGAAAGAATGAAAAGTTAATCCATGAAAGCATTTGGAATTTAATCTATGAAAGTGATTGAAATCTAGTCTATGAAAATGATTGAAATATACAATTATAAACAAAGAAAGGAAAGAGTTTACATGCTTGGAAAAGGGAAACCTCCAATGCTCAACAAGGACACTAGAAGTTGAAAATTAAAAAAACAACATATAATAAGTGAAATAGGCTTGGAGAAAGCTCCAAAAGATTGAAGTCTAGTTACAAATATATTTATTCAATTATTCTAATTACAAATTCTAAATTTCTTCTCCCTTCCTACCCTTTCAATGGAGAAAGCACTCGTATTTATACATGAGTTGCTTTGAGAAGAGGATACACAACTAATAAATTCAGATCCACTTGTGTCTAAAGTAGCTATAACCAATTTGCTAAAATTAGGGGATAATTATGTCTACAAATCCTCTCACAAATCTTTCATATCTTTGATAGGAGACTTTACCAAAACTTTCATAGTTCTCCTCCATTGAATGTGCTTGAATAATGATCTCAAATCTTCCTCAAATATTCAAGACTTTTAAGTGGACATTTCGATTTGAGGCTAAGTAGCCAAATATGACTTTGTTGTAATCTTCAAATATGCCTATAAACATCATAAAAATCATTCAACTTTTATATATAAGTGAAATCATATTATTTTTCTAATGTTTAACCATAAAATCACTAAAAATACTAAAATAAATGCTTTGGAAAATAATAACTCTAAACCCATAAATAATCATGAAAATTACCTTAATGTAAAGTTATGGAGCTATGGAATATGATAAAAGTTGGAGGAAAATGAAAGAAAATAGAGTGAAAAATATGACATTTTGGAGACCCAACAAGTTTGAAAAATATTTTTGATAGAAGTATATGTCAAACATGTATTATTACACCAAGATCAAAGAGTTTCACGAAATCAAGTTGGGACAACATACTATAAATGTGTACACATAATTTTTTAAAGCTACTTAGGTATATACCTTATATGAAGGATGAAAAGATCAAAAATCAAAAAGACCTCAACATGCTTCCCCAATCATTCAAAGTTAGGATCATGTTCGATGAACTTAAGCCATTGGAAGAAACTTTCAAGAACCCCAATTACTATTACAAATAATCCAAACACAATATAGAGAGCCATATTGATTGGAAGAAGAAAGACCAAAACAACTTCAAGGGGAAAGGACCAAGACCCTTCAAACAAAAGAAAATGGGGAAAATTCATGCCAAATATGAATTCCATCAAACACATCTCAATGATAGAGAGCATCCCTCCAAACCAACAAGAGAAGAAACCAAGGGTACAAGAAACTTCAATGTTGGAATTTTAGGGGGAACTACTTGTAAAGGGACTTCCATCAACCATAGAAGTGGAATGACAAGAGAATATACAATGTAGAAAAGGAAACGTTGGTGAATTATGTAACTCAAATTATGCCTCGAATTTACACTCATTAGAAAATTGACAAGTGGATTACCAAGGCTCAATCATCAAGATGAAAGGTAAGATCATTAACCAACCATTTTCAATATTAATTTATCATGATCTAACCTTAAAATATTATCCCTAAAGTTGTAAGGGATTTCACCATGCACAATAAAGAGCATACCAAGTCATAGATGGTTGCATTTGCTATGGGGGCTAGGAAGAAAATAACAAAATTAATGGAGTCACGCCGCTTAGAACTAGATGGAATGGTTACAAAAATGAACCTCATCATCCTTCTGTTGGGTTCATATGATGTATTAGTTGGTATGGATTGGTTGACAAGCCTCAATACCAAAGTGGAATATTACAATAAGTCATTGGAATGCCTTGATGAAAATGGTGAGGAATATGATTTCAAGGAAAGAATAAACCTATTTCTATATGACATATTTCAACATTATAAAATAATAAGTGCAATTAAAAGGGGTGCACTTTATTCATGATTTAGGTTAATAGTGTAGAAGAGGAAAACAAAACCAAACTTGAGAACCACCCTAGTTTACAACAGTGCAATGATGTATTTCCAGATGAAATACCAGGGTTACCACCTAAGAGACATCAATTTCTCTTTCAAGCTAATTCTTGGTTTGGTTTAAATATCTAAGACACCTTATCACATGAGCACCCCCAAATTGATGGAATTGAAACTACAACTAAAGGATTTGTTAGATAAGGGGTACAACAGACCCAATGTGTCACCCTGGGGAGCCTTAGTTCTATTTCTTAAGAACAAGGATGGCATGCTGAAATTATGTATCGACCACTGCAAATTGAAGAAAGCAACAATAAATAATAAATATCCACTGCCAATAATAATTTATTTGTTTAACTAGCTAAGAGGATCTATTGTGTTTTCAAAAATGGACTTAGGGTCTGGCTGTCACCAAGTCAATATCAGGGATGAAGACATTCAAAAAATGACATTCAGGACAAGATATGGGTACTAAGATGTCATGATAGTTCCATTGGGACTTACAAATGTATTGACCATGTTTCTATGCTTAATGAACAATATGCTCAACCAATAATTGGAAAAAATTGTTTTAGTATTTGTGGATGATATTCTGATCTACTAAAAAAATAGAGAGGAGCATGAGGAGCACTTGAAGAAAGTATTACAGTTATTGAGGGAACACAAGCTATATGCTAAGATTAGTAAGTGTGAGACCCAGGTTCAATATTTGGGACACGTTATCTCAGAAGAAGGTGTGGTTATGGACCTTGAGAAAATCAAGGCCATCATGGAATTTCCCACTCCCATAAATGTCACAAAAGTCAAATCATTTATGGGGTTGGTAGGATATTATTGGAGATTCATTCAGAAATTTTTGAAAATTGGTCATCCAATCATAGCTTTGTAGAGGAGAGGGGTAACGTTTCAATGGGCATAAAATTTTGTATCCAACTTTGAGCAACTCAAGTATCTACGCACACATGCACCCATATTAAGAATTGTTGATCTAGAGAAAGAATTCCTAGTTTTCATTAATGCTTGTAAAGAAGGATTGGGTAGAGAACTAATGTATGAGAGACATATAATTTTTTATGAATAAAGGAATTTAATTGAGCTCATAGTAAATTCTTTAACCATGAATTCAAACTTGCAACAATCATTCATGCGTTAAAAATGTGGAGACATTACTTGATTGGGAGGAAGTTTGTGTTGATGTCAGAACATGTGGGAATGAAATATTTATTCAACCAACATAAATTGAATGAAATACATGTCATATGGTTATCCCTCATAAGTTAATCTGACTTCAAGATCAAGTACACCAAGGGTAAGGAGAACAGGGCGGATGACGCACTTAACGAAAGTTTGCAAGTAAACCACTTGGCAGCTATAAGTCTTTGTGATTCTAGCATCAAGAAAAATATCAAGGACGCAATGGTACAAGATGAAGATTTCTATAATGTGCATTATTGTTTAAAAAAAGAGCAAGAAGGACCTTTGATTAAGAACTACAAACTCACATATGATGGGATGCTAAAGTTCAAAGACCGAAGTACATTGCCATATGTTTAGAGTGTTAGCAAGTTAAGGTGGAATGTAGGCATCTATCTGGACTACTAGAACAAATTCCAATCGTAGAGTGGAAGTAGGAAGTCATATCCATGGAATTCATCATATGACTACCAAATATACCAAGACAACATGATTCCATAATGGTGATAGTGGACAAGCTAAGGAAGGGAGTTCACTTCATAACTATTAAGTCTACCCACAAAGACATTGATATTGCACATATATTCATGAAGGAAATATTTAGGTTGCATGACATAGCCAAGAAGATAATCTCAGACCAGGATTCCAAATTCACATCCAAATTTTATAAAGCACTATTCACTAGATTTGGAACTATGCAAGCATTTAGTACAACATAAAACCCTACAATAGATGGCAAATATGAGAGAGTGAATAGGGTGTTGGAAGACATCTAAGAATGTATGTTATGCACCAATGGAAAAGGTGGGAATATTTTCTTCCCTTATTTGAATTTCATATAATGATAGGTATCAGGAATCACTGAAGATGATCCCCTTCAAGGATCTATATGGAAATAGGTGTAATACACCCATTAGTTGGGATGACCTAGTAAATAAGGTGACTCTTGAACCTGATATGTTAACAGAGATGGAACAAGAGGTCATTAGTATCAAGAAGAAGGTGACGGTAGCCAAGGATATATATATATATATATAGAAGAGGTACACATCAACAGATAATGCATGAATAATTTTAAGTGGGGGATCACATGTATCTCTGGATTAAACCATGGAGGAGGTCACTGAAAGTGGGGTCCTGTGATAAGTTGGAACCCAAGTTTTGCAAACTGTTTCATTATTTGTAGTGAGTTGGACTCGTTTCTTATAGAATAGCCTTAATGCCTCCCACCATAAAGGAACATGATGTGTTCTACATATCGTTATTGAAAAAGTGTATGCACGATTCTAATAATGTGATCAATAGGTCTATGATATAGGTGGGGCCTAAGGTGGAGTTCTAACCTAAACCTTTGTGTATCTTGGACCAAAGGTTGACCATGCTCTATAACTAAGTGATAGATCGGGTCAAGGTGTAATCAAATCTCTTTGGACCCAATCATGCAACCTAGGAGCATGTAAATTATATGAAAGCATTGCACCCTTTTTTATTTAATATTTAATTGGTGTAAAATATTTGTTTCTATAAAGCTCAAATTTTGTTTTGTTGTCTTTTCTGGTTTTGTAAGAACACTGGGGATAATGTTCCTTTAAGGAGACAATGGGGTTTGTAACACCCCTACATTAATTGTGATATTTATAAATATTTTTTGTGTAATTAATCATCTCAACACAATATCTAATCAATGGCAGAAACTTCGTTTTAATATAATAAAAATCATTACTGGTGAAATTCGTTCTTATTTCAATCATGATGCATAATTGCATGAATACTCTATTTAATCATTTTTCAACATTATAATTAATGCCACAGGTAAAATATGAATATATTTATGTTGGAAATAAATTAATAGTGGATTAATGTTTTAATTAAAAACAATTAATTGAAATTTTAATGTCATAATTAATAAATTAATATGTATTTATGTGATATGGCACAACGCACCTTAGAGAAGGTTTGTGGTGCATCATTCAGTGATCCGACTATCAAGAATATAATATAGGGAAGGTGTATTCCCCACACTTGAACACACAAATCAGATGGGGTGATTGGGGGGTATATATATATAATATAAATAAAACAATTAAATGAATTTTATGACGTAATTAATAATTAGTTCTGTAATTTAATATTAATAATAATAATTGATTTATTTTATATGGACAACTCACCTGGGAGTATTGTGTGTATGCACCATCATTTGGTGATTTGACTATCAAGTCTCTAGTTGGGAAGGTGTATTACCTCAACACTTTGGACCCACAAAATCCAGATGTGGTGATGGGGGTTCACTCTGTGAATAATATATATATATACTTTAAGTCTCAAGTTGTGCATCTAATTCGTTGGCCATAAGGTATTGACTCATTAAAATAACATCCTAAGAACCACAGGATTTCTAATGTGGCATGGGCAAGCTTAATAACATGATTTTCTCTCTTTAAGTGATACTTTAAATCCAAGCCTCAGGTCAACAAATTTTTTTCTATGTTGGAAATATCTCATTGAGTTGAATCAATTGGTACACTAATATTTATTTCCACAATTTTTTAGTTTTTTTTTTTTTTTCATAACTCAGTATATTGATGATCGTTGAGAAATTTGAATTAAAACATCAGTAACACCTCCCGTAACCCATAAAAATACTAAGTGGTATGGTAGGTGGTGTTACATGATGATCCATTTTAATATGGAAATATTTCTCAAGAAAGTATGGGTGCCATATATTAATGACATGCAAAATAGTCATCGTTTTTTTCATAAGTAGATTTTTCCAAGTGTCAATTCAAAGATTGTTTTCTAGTAAAATCCAATGGGAGGCCTTATTGCATGAGAACTACACTAATGGCTTTGCTGGAGGAGACACATTCCAAGACGCAAAGCCTTTGTGAAATCATTTGGGGCTAGGACTAAAGTGGTGCACATAGAGTATTTGAAAGCTTGCAAGGAAATATCACTGGGTTATTCCAACTGAAATCATTTTTCTAAAGTAAAGTTATAAGCAGATTTGCAATTTTTCTATAGTAGCCTATTAAGCCTAGGAAGCCCCGTAAGCTTTGCAAAGGCTTAGGCCATGACTAATCCTTCATAGCTTCTATTTTTTCAGGTTCCATTTGTAAACCATCCTTACTAATAATATGATCTAATTGTTCTACTTTTGACTACCCAAAAGCATAATTGGATATTTTAAGAAAATGATGATAATGAGACAATAATTATAACATCTTATCCACATGGGTGAGATGGGCATGCCATGGGTTATTGAAAATGAGGATGTCATCAAGGAAGACCATGTCAAAGTGGCATAAAAAAGGTTAAAATGTGTGATTCTTGATGCTTGAAAAAGTGGAGGGGGCATTACACAAGTCAAAAGGAATAACCAAGAACTCATAATGACCTTCATGAGTCCATGAGGAAGTCTTTGGAATATCAAACTTTTTTGTACAAATTTGGTTATAAATAGAGTGAAGATCAAAAAGGTCATTAATTATAGGAATAGTAAATTTGTCCTTCATAGTAACTTTGTTGGGGCCAACACAAAAATTATGGCACATGTGCCAAGTGCAATCATTTTATAAGGCCATGACCATACGAAAGGAATAAGGGTATTACTTGGGTGGATGATGTCGATAGCTAACAATTCTTGAAAATTTTCTCAATTTCATTTTTTAAGAAAATGGGTTGAAATAAGGATGATCATTGGAAGGAAAGTTATCAAGAATGAGTGGAATGGAATGATCATCAAAACTATAGGAAGGTGGGAGGCCTTGGGGCTCTTCAAAAACTGAGTGGTAGTTGTAGGTTTTAACCCTGTACAGAAATTACCTGCATACGAATTCTAAAAAAAAGAAAATAAAAATGCAAGAGCATAACACATGAAACACATATACACAAAGATTTTCCCCTGGACCCCAAAACCGGGACTACCAGCTTGATTTTTCATTATATTCCTTTCAATGTTACAATACATATATATATATTAGCCCCACAGGGGTAGGCAAGTTGGTAATCATTGTACAGTGAAGTTTGTTAGAAAGGCAGGGTCCATACTGAAGGTCACGAGTTCAAATCCCGTGGACTAGCCCGAAGCTGTGGAGAGGGGAGGGCACAGTTCCCAGGGGTTATAATGGCAGCGGTCAGAATCGAACCTGTGTTACGCGAGTTGCAAGGCTACTCTAGTTATTGATTCCTCTGTAATAAGAAAAAACAATACATATATATATACATGCCGAAGCATCCAATACCATGGACCGAAAACCATCGTGTCCAAAACCATGGACCGAAAACCATAGGTAGGTTCGCCCAACCTAATATAGGATCAAAAAAAAAAAATTCCCAGGGCACTGCCCCGAACCCTATAGAGGGGGGCTACCGGCCCCCCACAAACCCCCTGGACAAGGGGGGGCGGCATAACCCCCCCACTACGCAATCGTCACAACAAACGGGGGGTGGAACCCCGGTTCACTACGTAGTTTAGTCGTGGAAAGAATATAACACAACCCAACAACAACAACAATTTTAAAGGCAATGGAAATCAAAGGAACAACAGGTCCAACAACAAAGGAAAGAGGAATGCTCCCGGTGTTCGAAATGGAAATGGTCAACCTCCCAAAAGGACAAGAAATGCCAGGTATGATGAAAGTAATGTTGTAGAAAAACAAGATAAGTTTTATCTTATTTTTGCTCTATCTATTGCCTCTCCTCTAGATACTTTGGATCATTGGTTGATTGATAGTGGAGTCTCATGTTGGAAAATGTAACTAGGTTCGGCCTTTATTTAATATATTTGAGTCATCTTGTAATGTACTTGTCAAAAGAATAAAGAAAATAATTTTTATTATTATTATTGTGACTTATTAAAGCATGGGTTTCATGCTTGGGTCACCATGTTTTAGGTCAAAGTCCTCATTGAGGACTTCTAGGATTTATTCTAAGTCAATAGAGTCATAAGAGACCCTTGTTGGTCTTTTGAATCATGTAAAAAGCTTTAGTATTGAGTCAAATGTAATTTATGTATCCTCCACATCAAGTCGGCCTAGAAGAGATCAAGTTAGCCTAAAGACACTAATTCGAACACACATGGAGCCTATAAATACAAGCAAAGTCAAATTCATTTGGAGCACACTCTCTCATAAGAAGTTCGATATCTCTTGAAGCCGAAAGAAGTTGGAAGTACGAAGCCAAGAAGCCAAAGGAAGTGTGAGTTGGGTGGGGTCTAAGGAGAAGAAGAAAAACAAAATTTTGGTCTCTCTCTCTCTCTCTCTCTATTTTGTGCTCTAGATTGGGAGATCTAAGTCTTCCAAGTTTCGTTGATGCTGGAAGCTACTTGATGCTAGAAGCTACTACATAGTCAAAGTTGCTAGAAGAGAGGTTGAAGATCTGGGAGGCTGACTTGGTGTGGAGGGAAGGTTTGGTCTTTGTCTAAGGTGAAGAGTCTCAAAGAATACTATTGGGAGGAAGAGAATTTTGACTGGGTTTTCCCCTCGAGGGGGGTTTTGCGATGGCACAGTGCCTACATCTGGTGTCCATTATTTTATGTGTTATTGCTTTGGTAATTTCTCGATGAACTAAAAGAAAGAAGATATAAAAAATCGTAATAACAAATCAAGAACATCACAAGTAATTATCAGAAATAAGAAAATATTTCTACCTTTCTGATTTTCTAACATGGTATCAGAGTTTTGGTGAAGAAAGAAGAAAAAGGAATCTCAAGCACTTGATCAAGGAACCAATCAAAAGGATTATCTCAGGGAAGGAATCTACTATATTCAAGGAAGATGTCTAACACAATCAAGGGAGAGAACAAACTTGAAGGAGCCTCAAACTACAGGTCTTGGAAGAAGAGGATTGACCTCATCCTTGAAAAGAACAAGGTACTAGACTTGGTCAAAGGAAAAGTAAAGAAGCCTACATATGACTAGTGATGCTGACAAAGTAAAATTCAAAGACTAAGAATTGGTGGCCATGACTCTAATGGTAGAAAGAATAAAGGACAATCTTGTCCCATTTATAGCCAATATCAATCATGCTCAGGAAATGTATGAAGCCTTGTCAAATTTATTCACTATTAAGAACATTGGTCAAGTAGCAAGCTTGAAGAATGAACTAAGGACCACAAATATGACTAAAGAAGATACAATGGCCTCCTTCTTTGTGAAGGTAGCAAGAATTAGAGATGACCTTTTGGTCATTGAAGAATTTGTTCCAGACAAAGAACTTGTGATCACTACTCTATTAGGATTGCTACCTACTTGGGATGCATTTGCTCCAAGACTTAACAATTGGAAGGAAGCTCCCACCTTCGAAGAACTATGGACTGTCTGCAATCAAAAAGAAATGAGGATCTCTTTGGTTTCCAATCCCAAAGGAGTATCAAATGCCTACATTGCTCAACATAAAGGAAAGAAATCAAAAGGACCAAGGAAGAAAGTTGACATGTCCAAGGTAGAATGCTATCAATATCATAAGAAGGGTCACTATAAGAATGACTATCCAGACAATCCAAGAAACAAGAAGAGAGAAAGAGATCAAGCCAACATTGTTGAAGAAGGAGACCTAAAGAAAGTCAAACCCGAAGAATCTGACATAAAGGACTTACATTACTAAGTCCTTTGCTTTTAGTCTTGGTCATTCTATTTTATATTTTTTATATTTAGGATTTATAGGTTTTAACATGTTTTTGGAAAAGAATTTTTCTTTTGTTTTATAAGTTTATAGGTACCCCTCAAACTTTGGAGGGAGCCCCCAACAACTCTCAAAGATAAAGTATCTCATTTCCTTTCAATTTTTGGTTTCATGTACTCATTTAGTTTTGATTATATTAAATACTAATCATAATTCTCCCTCTATTGTCTTGATTAGGAAAACATCTACTCTACTCTCAAGGAGTATGAAAGAGGACCACTCAAGACAAGGTTTGTCAAGGAACAAAGGTATGCTTTAAAACATTGATTTATTTATAATAATGCTTATTCATTTGACAATCTATCACTAACATGGTTGTGTCTAGCTGTAGTGAATCATATTGATTCTTATTTTGGGTGATTCATCACTTGATAAATCTACCCCACTTCTATTCTTAACTGATTTTATAGAACCTTAGACAAGTTCTCTAGAAAACCTTAACCTAAGGGTATGCTAATGTGAATGTCTGAAACCCTAAACTACTTAGGGATATTGCGAAATGTTATTTGAAGTTCTTATTGATGATGTCATGATTGGGATTTCAATATGGTCATGAAATCTTAACTTGTTAGGGTTGAACGATGTTTGTCTGAGATCTCGAACCTTTGAAATTTTTGGAATAGTAGGGTTTGCTTTGTTATGTTATAAAACCCTAGATTTTTAGGGTTTGGTTGGGCCTATAAGCAAAACCTTTGTAATGAATGCAAGATCCTAGGAATGAAACCCTAGGCATATATAGATGTGTCCATTTGGTCGAACCCCTAGCTTGGTAATAGGCCAGTATATGTCTAATGTATTAATGTTGTCTAACATATGATATGTTTATACACGATAATTAATTCCTAGATACATGAGTTGACCTAGTTATTGATGCTCATAAGTCTTAGGATTTAATCTATGTTGCACGGGGACCTGTCCCCCCCAAAAAACTCTTCGTCCCTTGCGTCCCCACGTTCCGGGGACTTTAAAATGCCTAAGAAACGTTCCAAAATGGCAGGGGACCCCATTGGGGATTCGGGGACTTTTAAGGCATTCCCAATCTGTCCCTCGCTCAAATCGAGGACTTTTTGATAAGTTTCGACCGTCCCTAGAAAAAATCAAGGACGTTTGACCGAGGAATAAAAAAATATTAAAATATTTGGTGCCATATCTAAAACCTACGCGACATAACATTTCTTGTTTCCCTATTTCCCTAAGTGACAATGGCATATATTTTTTACTCAGTGGTTGGCATTGCGGTTCACAGTGGTTTCCAATTCATATTAGTTTACAACTTTGTGGTTGTGGTTGGCTCTAAGTGGTTCCTTGTTCCTTCTTCAACAGTGCAGCAGACTAGTCCATCTTCAACAATGCACAGGTATATCGTGTGACTCACAGCATTTTCCATTTACGATTCAGATTTATATAGAGATTAAAATTATTTGGGCTCAGATTTTAAAAAAAAATGAATTTTGTTTCCCTCCTAAACTATCATGTGGTCCTATTCTTTTGGGTACCTCCAATACTATAAAATGCCACGCATCCTCCTTCAAGAAAGACGTGTCTTCTGAAATAAGCATCTGCTTGATAATATTTCTCGGTTCTGTTATAATTTTGGAAGGGTTTTTGTTGGAAGGGTTTCGTTGGCCTTTCCTTGAACTAACATTGAACTCACATTTGCTTGAAGCTCCTAATATGGTTGTGACCTTGAATGTGTGTGAAGAGTGAAGCATCTTGACGTTTGATTCAGTCATTGAGCTTAAACTATGCCTGTAGGTGGATAAACTAGGCTGTCACAATAATTTAAATAATATAAGACGTTTTATCAGAAAAAAAAATAAAATGAATTATATTTAATGAGACATTGCATCATCTAATCAATGAATATTCAATATATTCTTTCTTATTAATTATGTGAATTCCTGTCCACGCTTGTGTGTGTAAATCTCACAAGGTTACAGCATTAAAAAAATAGAACAGACCTACAAGTTTTAAAAAATTAACATTCTGACTGTACATCTACTAGAGAAATTTCAAAATTTGTTTTCTTGGAACAGTATCGCAACTGAGTTATTTATTCAATCCCAAGGATGAAAGTTTCTTCAAATTTTAAATTTTTAAACATTTGAAATTCGGATAAAAGTTAAAACAGTCAAAGAAACAGCTCCAGAAATATAAGGCTTTATTTTGATCATTTCACAAAGATTGATGGAGATGGGTCTGACGGAGATGATTGTGCTCCCTCTTCCACATCTACCTCTATTTCTAGTGTTGAATAGTGTTTCTCTGTTTTTAGAGTTTGAACAGAAGCATCTTTTATTTTTCTTGCAATCATGAATTCCAATTGTTTGAAGATATCTTAATCTTGCAAATTCTTCTGAATTTTCAGATGGATAGCTCTTCTTCTCCATCTGCCCAATTTGAAATGAGGTCGCCTCCAAATACAATGCCCGATCCAACTAAAGACTCAGCGTACAGTGCCATCAATGTGAAGAAACCATTGTTGCAATACGTCAAGAAAATCACCCAAAACAAGAAGAAAAATAGTGGTGATTCACAAAGCAGTGGTTATGCAAGCTTTGCAACCATGTATTTAATGGAAGCTACACTAGAGTTTACCATCATTTATTGGCTATTACAGGGCATGGAGTTAAAATATGCACTTGCTCATTGGAGAAAAGAGTTGAAATGACAAGACTTCACATGATTTCCACAGGTGGGACTATTATTGAAGAGATAGAGGAGGACAGATCTGCCATTTTAAAAAACCAAGAGTTCTCAATTCAATGGAGTTGTCTCAAGGAGCAGTCAATTACAATGATGAACTTCATTCAATTCAGGGTCCTTGTAACACTATGTCAAGTAGGAAAGTTGTTGTCATAGAGATGTTCAATACACAATGCAAGGATGAGGCAGATGATGCAGTGGCTAAATTTTTCTTTGCTAATGGAATTTCATTTAATGCCACCCGTTCTCCTCTCTACAAAGAGATGATGAGAAAAGTCATTGCTGCTAGCCCATCATTTCAACCCCTTGGTTATAATAAAATGAGGACAACTTTGCTAGATAGAGAGGTCTCAAAGATGCAAGGGTTGATGGAAGGCCTTAGGAAATCATGGGGTTTTTATGGATGTTCAGTTGTCATGGATAGCTGGACAAATATTCAACAAAGTCCTTTATTGAACATCATTGTCATCTCTCCAAGTGGGCCCTATTTCTTAAGGGAAATTGATTGTACTAAAAAGTTGAAGGATGCAACTTTCCAATTTGAGGTATTGAAGGATGCAATTAAAGAGATTGGTCCTACAAATGTAGTTCAAGTTATCACAGATGTTGCACCAGTTTGTAGGTCTGCGGAGTTAATGATTGAAAACAGGTATCAACATCTATTTTGGACTCCTTGTTGTGTGCAAGCTTTGAGTAATGCACTCAAAGACATTGGAAAAATGTCTTGGATCACTCGCATTATTTTGGATGCAAGAGAGGCATAAATATTTATTTGCAACCACCATGCCTCTCCAGCTATTTACAGGATTTATGCAAAAAAACAGTTCTTGAAACCAACAAAAACAAGGTATGCCACCTATTTTATTCTTCTTGATCGTATGCTAAAGGCCACTATTATCAGTTCAGAGTGCTCTACATGGGGGGAATCCAAAACAGATCAGGGAAAGAAGATAAGACAAATGCTTTTGAATGAGGAATGGTGGCTTGATGTGAAATGCATTCTCTTTCACCTATCCAATAGTGGAGTTCATAAGGTATGCAAATTCAGATTTCCCTAACCTTGGGGAAATATATGAGTCAATTGACAGCATGATCGGACATGTCAAGTCCATTGTACGTCAGAGGGACCCCTCTTTGGAATCTTTTAATGAAATCCAAAAGCTGATAGAAAAGAGATGGAACAAGATGAACACACCTCTTCATATGGCTGCCTATGGACTTAATCCAAAGTGGTATGTGGAAAGGGAAGGTAGAGTTGCACCAATAGATGATCCTGAAGTGAAACTAGGATTTATTGATGCCATACAAAAGATGTATACAGAGGAGCAAGCAACCATAAGTTGAGAAAAATTTCTTGACTTTGCAATGCTCAATAGCCCCAGTTTCACTATTTCTGCAAAGAAAGATTGGATGGGTATGGCACAGAGAAGTCCTAGTGGATGGTGGAGGATGTATGGGGACCAAAATCCATAAATATGCACACTAGCTATGCGTTCACACTTTACTATCTTAGGTTGCTAGTTCCTCAGCGACAGAAAGGAACTGATCCACATAGTTTTATCTACTCTATTAAGAGGAATATGTTTACCTCTAAGAGAGCGGAAAAGCTAGTTTATGTGCATAGTAGTCTTCCTCTTCTTACAAGGAAAACACTAGAGTATTTATAGGGACCAACAGCACAATGGGATGTGGATCCTGAGGATCCTTCCCAGATTGATGATGAGGTGGATGATCCATCTCTCCAGGCAGGATTGGTAAATGTACCATTAGATGGCATTGAGTTGTAGTTGCAGGGCATTGATGATGATGACAGAGAAGGAAGTGAGGCTTAAGCATTTTTGGACAACATTAATGCAGAGGATCTAAATTTATGAGTAGCTTTAGCCTTCATGATAGTATGGCCATTGAATCAAGGACTTCATTGGCATTTTGTGTTATTAACTTATTATGATGCATTTTTCCATTTGGCACTCACAATATGTATTATTTTGAATTTTGAACTATTATCTATGCTTTTCCTTCAAATATATAATCATAATCTACTAAGTTATTAGACAATTCAAGATTTGCCAATTGAGTTTTAAATTTTAAGTGTTAACTTTTTGGTTTTATATTTATATTTTATAATTACTAAGATGTATAGATTTCTTAACTAGTTAGTGTTTATTTCAGTGTATTCTACTTATCAAGTTACCATTCATGTTTATGGCATATGCATATTATGTTTTTTTAAATATTTATTATTTTAGCAAAATTTAAATATATAAAATTGTCGTCCCCAACCTATCGTCCCTTGAAAATTTTGGGGTGCGCTCTAGCCGTCCCAGAAACTCGTCTCCCCGTCCCCAAAGCTGATGCAACATAGGATTTAATAGAAGTCCTTGTCTGGGATTCTAGGATGATGATATTCGGAAATCTAGGGTTTTGCAGCTAAACCCTAGTAGTAGTTAAATTCTCTGGTATGTGTGATATAACAATCTGAGATCTATTTATATAATGATTGTTGAGATTGTGAAAAACAAATTCTAGGGTTTTGGAGTTGAACCTTAGTAGAAGGAAAAATCTCTAATGTACGATGACAATATGATGATTTGAGATTTGATTTTTGGTTGGGTTTGATGTTTGATTGAAAATTTAGGGTTTGCAACTAACCCTAGTGGAAGCTAGACATGTTAATAACTACGCTGTGATTGATTCTCTTGTATGAAATCTAGGATTTGTATGAAATCTAGGATTTGTATGAAACCCTAGTGGAAAAATCTAACATATGAATTCTGAAAGTTGTTAGATACTTTGTCCATCTATATTTGTTTGAATTGTTTCTAGGGTTTTCTATGTGTTGTAGTAAGGTATGTAATACCTATGGAAGAAACATTGAAACCCTAGATATAATGAAAGGTGTTATGAAGTAGTCTAGGTTTTATGACAAAGTCCCTAGCAAGATGTTGAAGAATATGTGTCTCTTGTTTTGGTATCTGACATATGTAAAGTTGAAATGCTTCTGTGATTCTGATATGGTTAACTTCATGCTTCTATAGATTTGGTTGTACTTGCTATCTAAGTTGTGCAAGTACACAATCTTCATATGGTGAAGATGTTCATTGATGTGATAAGCATGATGAGGATGATGATAACTCTGACGCAAATGGTTGGAAGCCACGAAAGATTCTATAATAACGAAAATAGAAGAAATCTCCCTCGATTAAGAGGGTGCTTGAATGAAAGAAATCTCCCTGGGATAAGAGGGTGGTTGAGAATATTCTTTGTACAAAAATGATTAGATCCTCTTTGATTAAGAGGGAGTGATAGATATGATTCTCTACTTCATGTGTCATGCACTAGACCAGGACTAACAGTCGTAAGTTTTAGTGAAGGCCATGAGTGAGAGAAGGAAATTGGAGAACGCTTTTTGAGGTGTTGCTGAAAGAAGGAAAGCAGGATCCAATTGAAGAATATGTTGCTGCAAGAGAAGTAGGAAAGGAAAGTGTATGATTGAGGAATATTCTGTCAGAAATTCGGTTGATAGTCCTACAATGAAAAGTTGAGAAGCAACATCAAGTTGTTTGGAAAGGCCCCGGAGGTTTGTATTTGATTATGTACATATGAAAGTATATTATTGATTGGGGTTGTGTTTGTACAGGTGAATCTCTCGAAGGTTTCGATAGCATGTTGGTTACCAATCAATGTGATTGCGAGAGGTTGGTCATCCTTGATCTGTTGGATCAAGGAGTGTTAAGGCTTTGTGAGTGAAGCATTGCCTAGGAAGACATTTGGACGGCACGTTGGGTTGATGTCTAGGTCCCGAAGTTGGAAAAGGCGGTGTTGATTATAGAGCTTTGTTTTTGGATACACACCTGGATCTTTGGGTTGGTGGTTAGCAAGTATACTTAATGGTACCTAGAGGGGTTGAAAGATTGAGTCCATCTTATTCCCACTTGGATAGATTGCCCTAGTTAGGAATCTATTCCATGGCATTGCAATGCCTAAATTTTTGAGAGACCAATGGATATCTAGTCCATGGCATCTTGTAATGTACTTGTCAAAAGAATAAAGAAAAGAATTTTTATTATTATTATTGTGACTTATTAAAGCATGGGTTTCATGCTTGGGTCACCATGTTTTAGGTCAAAGTCCCCATTGAGGGCTTCAAGGATTTATTCTGAGTCAATAGAGTCATTGTAATTTTAAAGAGACCCTTATTAGGCTTTTGAATCATGTAAAAAAGTTTAGCATTGAGTCAAATGTAATTTATGTATCCTCCACATCAAGTCGGCCTAGAAGAGATCAAGTCGGCCTAAGGACACTAATTCGACCTCACATGAAGCCTATAAATACAAGCAAGTCGAATTCATTTGGAGCACACTCTCTCACAAGAAGTTCAATATCTCTTGATGCCAGAGGAAGTGCAAGTTTGAAGTCGAGAAGCCAAAGGAAGTGTGAGTTGGGTGGAGTCTAAGGAGAAGAAGAAAAACAAAATTTTGGTGCCTCTCTCTCTTTGTTTCGTGCCCTAGATTGCGAGATCGAAGTCTTCCAAGTTTCGTTGATGTCAGAAGTCGCCTAAAGCCGAAAGTTGCCTGATGTTGAAAGCTGCTACATAGTCGAAGTTGTTGGAAGAGAGGTCGAAGATTAGGGAGGCTGACTTGGTGTGGAGGGAAGGTTTGGTCTTTGTCTAGGGTGAAGAGTCTCAAAGAATACCATTGAAAGGAAGAGAATTTTGACTGGGTTTTCCCCTCGAGGGGGGTTTTGACCTAGCATAGTGCCTACATCTGGTGTCCATTGTTTTATGTGCTATTGCTTTAGTAATTGCTTGATGAACTAAAAGAAAGAAGATATAAAGAATCGTAATAACAAATCAAGAACATAACAAGATTATCAAGAATAAGAAAACATTTTTGTCTTTGTAATTTTCTAACACCTCAAGGCACTTCACTGGATACAAGGAGGCCCTCTAAAATTTGGTTGAAAAAAAACTAATTTAAAGATCATACTTGGGGATAATGCCACCTACCCCATGAAAGGGATAAGTATTGTCACTCTTCACTTGAATCAAGGTCATTTGAAGAAGAACCCAATGCCTATTTCTGCTATGGAAGACAAAGGCTTCAAGGAGTTTGTCAGGGTTGTGCAACTGGGAAACATACAAGGGGACCATCCGCTTCTAATGAAAGAAAGACGACTGATATTCTTCAATTGGTCCATTCTAACCTGTCTAGTGCCATGCATGTAATCTCATTGGGAGGATACATATACTATGCAATCCTTGTGGATGACTAATGCAAAACATGGATCTATTTCTTGAAGACGAAGGATGAGGTGTTCAAATGGTTTTGTTCTTCCAAAGCATTGGTGGAAAATCAAACAAGGAAAAAGATCAAGACGTTAAGGACTGACAATGGAACCAAATATCAAATGAATTCAATAACTTTTGCAGAGAGGTTGGCATTAAGAGGGAGACAACTATTCCATACACTCCTGAGTAGAATGGCGTTGTTGAAAGGAAAAATCGAAAAATTATGGAAGCCACCCGTGCTATGATCTATGATCAAGGTTTATTGAAGTTCTTATGGGGATAAGCTTCCAACACTGCCGTATATGTTCAAAATAGGAGCCCGCATCAAGGTTTGGTTTTCAAGACACCCGAGGAAGTCTTCACTAGTAAGAAATCTGATGCTTCTCATTTTAGAACCTTTGGTTGTCCAATATATTTTTAGGTGCCTAAAGAGAAAAGGAATAAGTTGGAAGCTTCTAGGAAGAAAGGTATATTGGTGGGCTATAGTGAAAATTCAAAGGCATATAAAAGCTATGTACCTGGTCAAAGAGATATGGAAGTAAGTCGTGATGTCATCTTTGATGAAGACACTGCCCATAGGAAAGCCAGAGATCTCCCCATCTCAAGGAAGGAAAATGAGGACGCTGCCGAAAAAAGGGACGAACCCCTGATAGATGAGCCTATGCCCGACGTTGAAGGCCCTGTGGATCCTATTGATCCACCTACTAGTAATCCCTCTACCTCAAGAAAATGACCACTATGGCTCAAAGATACTTTTGAAGATGTTGAAAGAAATATTGCTCCAAGAGGAACATTTTGTAAAAGTAGGAAGTTGAATAGGTATCAAGGGTACTTGGCATCCTTGTTCAAGTTGAACCTTGCACGTTCGAAGAAGCCATAAGGCACCAAGTATGGAAAGATGCGATGAATGAGGAATATGAATCAATCATGAAAATGATGTCTGGGACGTGGTGCCTAGACCTAAGGACAAGTTCGTGGTCACCTCTAAATGGATTTACAAAATTAAACATGGAGTTGATGGGAGTGTTGAAAAATATAAGCAAAAGTTCGTAGCTCATGGCTTCTCTCAAAAAGGAGTGGACTATGACGAAATATTTGCATTGGTTTCCCGATATACCACTATCTGATCTATTATTTCTCTCGCTGCCAATCAAGGATGGAGCCTACATCAAATGGATGTCAAAAAAAATTTCTTACATGGTTGTCTTAAGGAGAAAGTCTACTTGGAACAACCTCAGGGGTTTGAAATATAAGATCAAAGGACACATGTATGTTGGTTGAAGAAAGCCCTATATGGGTTGAAGCAAGCCCCTAGAACTTGGTATGAAAGGATTGACAATTATCTTATGAAGTTGGGATTTACAAGGAGTTATGTTGATCCTAACCTATACTTCAAAGTTGAAAAGGACATGCCTCTTATTTTGGTCCTTTATGTTGATGATCTCTTTCTGATCGGCGCAGACCCTCTCATTTATCAATGCAAGAGGGAGTTGACTTCAGAGTTCGAGATGAAGGACCTCGCACTGATGCATTACTTCCTAGGCCTGGAGTTCTAGTAAAAGCCAGGCGAGATTTTCCTTTCTCAAGGAAAATACATTGTGAAGCTACTAGAGAGATGCGGGATGGTGGAATACAAGTTTGTGTCTACTCCGACGGAACTCAACTTCAAGAAGCTATGGAAGTGTTGTTGGGACCTGTTACCACTCAAACTAGAAGGGGTCCTAGGAGTGGGGTCTTATAAGGAAACTACTAAGTCAAGGGCAACAATGGAGCGATAGCCCACTGCCACCTTAGCTAAGGCTCCCTGCTCTTTACGAACTTTCATCGATGAGAGGAGACCCGGTATAATGAGGATCACGAAGATGAATGGATCAATGATAGGGTGAAAGGTGATCCTACAAGCCTATTCACAAGAGAGGCTCAAATGTATGGCTTACTTGCTTGGAAAGCAAGATGAAAGGCTCTCTAAGAAGGGCTTAAGGGAATTCCAAGGGCTAGGGTTTGAGTATATGACTTGTCAAGGAGATTCCTAGCCCCCAAAATCCTTGTGGAAACTTGCATTCCAAGTGGTCTTTATGGATTGATCTTTAAAATGTTATGGGACCACACGGGGCCAAGTGGACCCAGAATTAGGTCAAGGGATGGAATTGATCAACCAAGGGTGTGCTTTACCTAATTGAAGAGGAGAAAGGGATTAAAGGAGAAATTTTCCTTGAATTTTGTGCAATAATGCCAATGATGTCACCAACCAAGGAAACCCTAAGGCAAGAAACAGTCCTCGAGCTAGGGCTTGCAATATCTCGAGATCCCACCGTCAGATTTGCTTCAAATTTGGAGGGCCTCTAGAGCAAACTCCGATGCAGTTGCGGACCAAAATTCGAAGTATTTGGATTGCTAGATTGTGAGATAAGTGATGCCCTAGGTGACCTATGTAGGTTAGACCTAGAAAGAAAGGGAGGAGAGAAAAATATGCTTTAAGGTGATCACCTATGGAAGACCAGTGCCTATTCCTTTGGGAGAAATGGAGTCAAGAATATTCCAATGATTAAGATGGTTTCATTCAATCAAGGAGACCGCTAGAACAATTTTGCATGACAATTAGGGCATGAGGAAAATTGCTTCAAGGTCTTTATACTTCAATGTGCAATATGTGATGACTTGTCAAGATAAATTTCAATGAAATATCTCTAGGAACATTCACTTATTCAAACATGGCCCATAACATGATGCAACACTAATAAAAGAAAAATGTATACCCTTTCACCAAAGAAAAGAAGCAAAATTTCAGCCTAGTATAGCGAAAATCCCAACATCATTTATGTGACATAGAAAAGAATGAAAAAATAACATTAAAAGAGCATTTACATGTGAGAACAAGCATATATAATCATCATCATATGCCAATATAGAAGCTCCAAGACAAAAATGAAGATTTCCAAACATCAAAATTCATCCATCCATCCAATTTCGACCTCCAAAAAGAATAACGAAAATCTCTTAAGAGAGAATGATCAATCTAAGTGATGATCATCCAAATGATTCATATCACTTCTATTTATACACTTCCTAATGAATTCGATTTAGCTAATTAGGCCTAATTTAGCCCCTAGAATAAAATAATGTGCACAATAACAACTTTTGGTGACAAGCCAACCAAATAGCTCAATAATACATGAGTAAGCCTCTCAAGAGGGTCGAATGTTCAACTGAGTGAGTCATTGGGCCTTTGAGAAAGCCTACTGAAGTACAAAAGGGTGCCATAATGTAGGAATGGACTCCCATCATAGTGGACAAGGGTGTGGCCCCTTATTCTCTAAGCAAAAACCTGTAGTGCTCCCAACTGGGTGTGGGGACACAAGGTCACTCTCATGGGTCTCCAAATGGATCGAAAATGCCTGTAGACCATCTATAAGGGATGGAATGATGACATAAGCCTTGCCTCTACTGCAAGGAACAATCCTCTGGACCCTAGAACATCTGCCAAGTGTATCGTGCATCTGTGGAGCCGGCTAGGCATGGTGAACTAGGTGCATCGTCCTCATCCAAAAGGTGGAATAAGAGTTGTTGACCACTACGTGTCAACGACCCATAGCAATACACCCCCATTTTTCGCAAAACGGATAGCACTTGATCGATGTATACGTGCCATCTAGCTATCATCATCAGCTTGACTTCCAAGATGTTATGTAAATCCTTTCTGCATGTGCATAATGTAAATAATCTCAGCAGATCTGTGTCATGTATCTAACGATCTAGATAAACCTACTTTTCTAGTGACGATCTCCATTCTGGGAGATTTTTTGTCACACTGATCCATTCTGGGATGGTCTGCAGAGTTTTCCTACAGTCTTACCCCAAAGGTGGAATGGATTTTATCGTTAGGATCTTAGGCGAGTCCTAGTGTTTTAAATCGAATCTATGTAGCTAGAGTCTTAGGTGAATCCTAGTGTTCTAGATTGAATCTATGTAAAAGTAATTTGGGAATAATCCTAACTATTTGGTTAAGTTATTTTATTACAAATTGCTTGGTCTACTAGATTATATTTGTGTCGCAAAAAGGGTGGTCCGTGAGGGTCTATTACAAATGGGTTTTCCCCTTTATGACGTAAAAAATATGAAAATCATGATGTAAAGTGTCTTCGGGGTTGGAAAAATAATTTATCCCCTCATAGGTTAATTAATTAAATTTTCTGGCCAAAAATTAATTAAAATCCTAAGCCAGAAATTTAATTAATTCTAGGTCCTAGATAAATTTAAATTCTCCAAAGGCAAAATTCGTCAGTCCTTGAAAATTAAATTTTAAAAGGTCTCAGGACTAGAGTAAATTAATTATTTTGCTAAATTTTAAACCTTTGATCCCTTGGGGGTTAAGTCAAAGTCAATTTTTTGGGGAAATTAACTCAAAAATTTTATTTTTGAGTTAATTAAAATGCATTTAATTAAAAATTTCAAATTTCCCAAAATATTTAATATTTCGACGGAGGAGATTAAAAGAAATTTTAATCTTCGTCAATGGTCGAGATTTATTTGACAAGGATCACTCAAACTCGCTGTTGGAAGATTTATCTTTAAATAAAAGGTCATTTGTCAGTGGATTCATCCGACCTTTGAGTCGTGTGTTTAGCAAGAAGCTCTTGTGTAATATTTTTCTGAATATTAAAGAAAGGCTTTGGGGCTAAATTCCGTTGGTATTTCTCTTCATGGGAATACTATAAGATGTGTTGTTTTCATGCGTAATTTTTTCTAAAGCCATTAATGATAGCTTCTAAAGAGTGATTTGAGTATAAGTATCTTGCTCAGTCACTGGGGTTTGAATAATAATCTAAATTTTGAATGTAATAGCAGGTATATCTATTTGTCTGAGTTTTATTATTATTTTTTCGCTCTAGTTTTAATGGCTGGATCGAGTTTTGTAGGGAGATCTTGATTTTAGATCCTCGGGCGTTAAGGGAAGTTTTCAATTTGACCAGCGAACTCTCGATGTGTGTTTCTTGAAGACCCCAGCTAAACTAGCCCCGGGTCTATCATAAGACTTTTTGTTGGTGATGCACAAAGGGTTTCAAGTTAGCACCTCCTTTAAAATTCAAAAAAAATAATTTTTTGTGCGCCATAATGATAGATCTGGCTAATTAGAGTCTGCAGTTTGTAAATTTTGTAATTATTTTTCTAACGTGGGCTTTCCTAGGTTTTAGTTTTTATCATTGTATATATCGTTTGGGTGTTTTCTTGTTCTCGTGCAGCTATAGATCTGAGAAGGAAATTTGTGTAGAGTCTGGATCTAGGGCTCGAAGGGTAAGATCTAGATCTCTAGGGATTTATCAACATAATTTTGCAAGGACATTATTCAAAAATTTTGCAGTCCAAGGGTTTGAAAAGTTTAAAATCTGGAAATTTTCATAAGGGTTTAACAAATAAATCTGAAGCAAAAGCATGTCATTTTAAAATAAGATTTTTTGAGAAATTTTCTTAGGTTTTTAGCTACTGTTTTTCTCCTATCTGATACCGTATTGAGCCTCCAAAAAATTTCGAATTTTTTTTGCGTCTGCATTTTGTGGTTTCTGGAAAAATTCGAACTTCTCTGTTGCATCACTCTTCTGCTGCCAGCGTTCTATCCCTCACTGCCTTGTGCGGCATAATGATAGATCTCGCCGATTAAAGCCTGCAATTTGTTAACTTTGTAATTATTTTTCTAACGTGAGTTTTTCTAGGTTTTAGTTTATATCATTGTATATGTCGTTTAGCTGTTTTCTTGTTGTCGTGCAGCTACAGATCTGAGGAGGAAATTTGTGTAGAGTCCAAATCTAGGCCCTAGAGGGTAAGATCTGGATCTCTGGGGGTTTATCAACATATCAACATAATTTTGCAAGGACATTATTCAAAAAATTTGCAGTCCAAGGATTTAAAAAGCTTTAAATCTGCAAATTTTCATAAGGGTTTAACGAATAAATCTGAAGCAGAAGCATGTCATTTTAAAATAAGATTTTTTGAGAAAATTTCTTAGGGTTCTCGCTAGTGTTGATAATATCGGCGATATTCGAAAATATCGCGATATTTTCGGTGAGCCGAAATATCGCCAAGAAAATATCGCAATATTTTCGGCTCCTAAAAATATCACGATATTTCCAAGATATCGGTGATATTTCGGTAAAATATCGCGCAACGATTCAAAAAATCACCCAGCGACAGTCAAAAAATTCTGCACGGGTTATAAAAGTCCGATTTTGGTTTTTTCTCAATTATTTTCATTTCTGATTGCTAGAGAAGGAAGGGAAGAGCTATGTGCTTGCTGCCAAGGAGGGTTTGAGCATTGCATAGCTATTATCGCCACCAACAACGAAGATTTCATTGATCTAAACTTGAAGAACAGTGAGATAATTTCATTTCTTCTATTAACAGGTATGTTCAAATAAACCCCTATGTTAATGAATTTTTTGTTAGTTTTAGGATTGTTTTTGCTTTCCTATTTGCCTACAATCATTTTGCTTGTTTTTTTTTCCATTTGAAAAGATTTTCATGCCCATGAGCAAATGCAAGGGTTTTAAGTTTTTAATTTTTCTCCATATTTGGAGAGCAAACTCCATTTTTTTTTAAATTTTCAAATACACCCTCTTATTGTCATTTATGGTTTTTCAATGAATTCACATTGCAAAATTGCAAATAATGTAGCAAAAAAATTGTTTTGTAAAATGATGTGGTTATTACTTATTAAGTTACTAATTCCATTTTTTTTCGTGCCCTAGGTTTGAGTTAGCCCACTACAAAATACAAATATGCCAAAAGCCTTGGACCCATTTTGGGAGTATGGGAACCCTGATGGTGGGACAAATCGTGCATATCTTACATGCAAATTGTGTGGGACTAGAATGACAGGTGGGGTTACACGACTGAAATACCATCTGGCTAGACTCAGTGGACATGATGTTGGGATTTGTACAGTTTCTAGTCCGGAGCTTATACAAAAAGCTCTTGAGGCAATTGATGAAAAAGACAAAAAAAAGAAAGAGACAAAAAGAAACAAGGTTGAACATGCAAGTAGATCTTTCGGGATATCTTCTCCTGATTTTGATGTTGAGGGTAGTGGGAGGGGCTCCACAGCTGGCACATCATCACCTAAAACTACTAGTGCGAGGTCATCATTTTTTGTTCCACGAACAGGACATGGAGCACAACCTGGCATAAAATCGCTTGTTAAAAAAAAGGAGAAGCAAGAAGCAGATAGAGTCATGGGGAGGTGTATTTTCTAGAGCGACTTACCTCTCAGCATCACCAAAACCAATCCATTTTAGCAGCCAATATGTGATGCTATTGCTATTGTGGGCCCAGGGTACAAAAGTGCTACATATGAGGAGTTGCAGAGGCCAATTCTTCAAGCAAAAAAGCACGACATCAACTCTAGGATGGCAGAGTTGAAAAAGACATGGGAAGTTACTAGATGCACAATGATGTCTGATGGTTGGACAGATAGGAAGGGTAGGACCCTTCTAAATTTCTTGGTACATTGTCCTAAAGGTACCATGTTTATTAAATCATTGGATGCATCAAAACATATCAAAGATGCAGCAACGATATGTGAGTTGTTAGATGCGTTCATTCGGGAGATTGATGTGCAAAATGTGGTGCAAATCATAATAGACAATGCAACTAATTATGTGTCTGTCGGCAAGATGCTTATGGAGAGGCATCCCACATTGTTCTGGATTCCATGTGCAACACATTGTCTCAATTTGTTGCTTGAGGATATGGGGAAACTCTCCTTCATCAAGGAGGCAGTTGATATGGCTAGGAGCATCCCCAAGTTTATTTATAACCATGCTTTTGTTCTTAGTCTCATGAGGAGGTTCACTAGAAACAAGGAGTTGTGGCATCCTACGATCACACGTTTTGCCACAAACTTTATTACTCTTCAGTCTTTGCTTCAATGTCAATTCGAGTTGAATCAAATGTTTGTGTCTGATGACTGGCGTAATTGTAGATATATAGCAGGAGACAGGACGAGAAAGCCATTACAAAAATGGTGTACTTTGAGATGTTTTGGCGTGGAGTAGAAGAAGCATGCTCAGTTAGTAAACCTATAGTAAAGGTTCTCAGATTGGTAGATGGGGAGAAGCCTGCAATGGGTTATTTGTATGAGGGCATGGATAGGGCCAAGGAGGCCATTCGTTCTTATTATGCAAACAAGGGTTTTGTTGGCCTTGATAGGCAGATGATGTTATGGCATGTGATTGATAGTTGGTGGACAAGGATGCTTCATCGACCCATTCATATAGCAGCACTCTTCGTCAACCCCACATTTTCATACAAATTCGGCTTTGATTTTGATGGCGAAGTGATGGAAGGGCTCCATTCCTATATTCAGAGGATGGTACCTGATCCTGAGCTTCGTAGCAAAATCAATCGCGACATACAGTATTATCGAGATTGTGTTGGCCTATTTGGCTTTGATGATGCTATTAGGGAAATGACCCTCTTCATGCCACGTAAGTGACAAGTCATCACTCATTAGAAATTAGAATTTTCAATTAAGAATTTCCTTAGTTATAATTTTATTTTTTTTAAATTCAATTATTTAACTTTTATTTGAAAGTTTAATTATGTTTTAAGCTTTTGAATTTTTTTATTTCATTATTTTGTTGTAGATATTTGGTGACGAAGCTATGGTGCAAGGGCACCAAATTTGCAGAAATTGGCCATACGAATCTTGAGTCAAACATGTGTCTCTTCAGGATGTGAACGCAATTGGAGTGTATTTGAGAAAATACACACAAAAAAGCACAACAGGTATAACTTTGAGCTCCAGCCTTCAATTGAGCAATTACACTTATTGTAATTTTTAATTTATAACCTTCAAATGTCAAGAGTCAAGAGTCAAGACTCATTAATTTTTTTGACACTCTTACAAGTTGGAGTTCGCACGCCTCAATGATTTAGTGTATGTGCATTACAACATCTGACTTCGAGTGAGGCAAATAGAATCACCAATGGATCCAGATGCCATTTCCTTAGACAATATTGATGTATTGTCTCAGTGGAGGGTGGAGTCTGAGGAGCCCATCATGGAGGAGTCACCTTCATGGTTAGAGCCAGTGGCAGATGATCCATTAGAACAGGGGCAGCAAGAGGAGGAGGACTCGGAGGAGCAGCAGCACTCGGAGGAGGAGCAGGAGGAGGAGGGGGAGGACACTGTGGGAGCATCAGCGTCAACACCATCTGCTATAGATATAGGAGAGCATAGCCCCATACCTAGCACTCATTATTTGACATTAGGTGCAGAGGTAGGGTCAGGGCCTTCTACTACTAAGGGCAGGTCTGGCAAATAGCCCATCATGTTTTCCCGTAAAAAGGGGAAAGGGCAGTGATTTCAGATAGATAGCTGCTAGTTTTATTTGTTATGCTACATATAGTTCATGATGATGAGATACTTTTATATATTTGATGTTATTTTGTATTGGTTCTCCACATTTGAGTCCTTAAATGGACAATTATCAAGGATCAGCAGGATTTGGTATCGCCTTTGATGTATCATTTCTATTTGACATCATATATATCAGTGTTTTCTTCATATTTATGTGCCAATGTGTTTATTTCGTGTTGTTATTGCTTTATATGTTTAAAAATCTGAAAAAACAAAAAAAACAAAAAAAAAAACAAACAAAAAAAAAAAAGAATATGTTATGCATTTTTTATACTTGCTGATAGTTACTGATATTTTCGTTGATATTGCTGATAAGATATTTTCTGGACCCTTGCCGATATTTTGCCAATACCGATATTTTCAACACTGGTTTTGGCTACCATTTTTCTCTTGTCTGCTGCCATATTGAGCCTCCAGAAAATTTCGAATTTTTTTTTGTTGTCTGCATTTTGGCATTTCTAGAAAAATTCTAACTTCTTTGCTGCATCACTCTTCTGCTTCTATATTCCTCGCCCTCCGTGCTGCTATGTTTTCTTCCACTTATGCATTGCTGGCAATGTTCTATCCCTCACTACCTCCTCTATCAGTAACCCTCGACCATCATTCATCATTACGTTGCCACCTTCTTGAACTGTGTTTCTCTTTCTGTGCCTTCCTAGCCTGCAGCCTTCTTTCCTCCCTCTACCGTCAGTCTCCCTCTTCCCGTGGCCCTCATTTTCTGTGTGCTCTTCTCCTCTCAAGTTAATCCCTCCCTTGTTGCCATCTCACTCCATCTCTCAAACTCCGTCTAAACCTTTCTGCACATCCCTTTGGCATCTCACAGTCCCGTCTAGCTCCATTCTCGCTACAACTCTCCCTTGATCCTCCCATCTCTCACTACTACCATATGCGTGCTGCCTTTCCTTCCATATCTGTGGCCCTCAAATGTTGCCATCTTCCCACTCCATCTCTCGAACTCCATTGAGCATCCTTCCTCCCTTGAGCTGCGCTCCTCACTGCCACACTGCAAAAACATTTCACTTCCTTTTCTTTCATTATTTTATTTTGATATGTGTTAGGTTTAGGTTTTGTTATTTTTTTTTATTTTTTTTAAACTTTGGTTAGATTCATCTTTAAAATTTCAAATTTTTTTTTTGTTTTGATTTTTTTTCGATTTTTTCTTTTTATTTTTTATTTTATTCTATTTTTGTTTTACATTTTATCATTTTTTTTTATTTTAACTTATGATTTTGACTTTCTTTTTTATTTGAAAAACATTTAAAAAATATTTGGAAAACATAAAAAAATTAAAATAAAAATAAATAAAAAAAACAAAACAAAACAAAAAATTCTAAAATTTTAAAAAACTAAAAAATTTTAAATTTTGGTGACTTTAGAATTGAGAATGAATTAAATTAAAAGAGGATTTGCGCTTTCACATTAAAAATTTTAACGTGGCCTACGGCCCATTAGAATTTCAATTTATTAACCCTTTTTTATTTGTTTTACTTTCGTCACATTAAAAAATCTTAATTGATCATTTACCACATTAGACTTGCTTCATAAAACTTGGAACATCGAAAAAAAAAATCTAAGGAATAATTAAATTGTTGATTTAAAGTTCCTTCTCGGTGTCTTTTCGTGCTAAGGGTAAAAAATCTAAAAGAAACTTTGTGGTATCAAACATTTTAATTCCTCCCTAGTTAAACGCACTTAATTTTTAATTGTATCTAAAGATTGACTATAGAAAAGTGGCATATTTTCCTAGATTTGGGTCACTAAGGATAAATCATTTTTCTAGGATTGTGAATTGCTTAGCATTTGAATTTCATGTTTTTTTAAAGTATTTAAATCTCTAGAAATTTAATTGCTAAATAGTTTGCATCTATTTGATCGTCATATTAATCGCTTGAATTATTTGATGTTCATTTCATGTTAAATATTTTGCAAATATTTCAAGTACTCCGTCATGAAATTGTAATGAATTGCATATCTTCTGTTGAGTATTTTGTGAGCATCTATAGGGGTTTACATTTAATCATTCATGATCATCACCTTCGCCACATTATAAATTGCTATGGGTAACTTGTTCTCATTTAGTTTATGGTTAATTGAATATTAAGGCACTAGTCTATAATCATTTATATCTTGTGGTTGTGTCTTGGTTGTATTAATGTTTAATCTATTCATCTCAGTGAACTAGGACTCATTTACATTCATCAAGTTGTCCATCTTAAAGTCTCCTAAAGCCTATGTTCCACAGGCTATTCTCATTCATTCACCTTAGGGACTACCCCCCTTAACTTGTCTAAGAGAGTCTAAACGGAGTGAATAAGGATTAGAGTGATAGCGCTTACTCTAAGCGTTGTCGCAGTGCCTAGACACTTTGTGCGACAACATTTTTTGGCGTCATTGCTAGGGGCAGAGTTTTTCTATCCTTGGTCCTCACCACATTTTTCTAATCATCTAATCTTTTCCACCATTCATTAGCCCATCAAGCGGCATAACATTTTTTGGCATCGTTGTTGGGGACATTTTATTCTCGTCGTTTCAACGACATTTCCTCAACATTCTTCTCATTTTGCATCTCTCATTCGAGTTGGCAAAGCCAACACTTCTTGGCATTGACACCAAGGACCAATTTATTGGACCTTGGCTTTATGGCATTTCATCTCATTTTTCTGGCATCATTTCGTCTCTTCATTTCTCACCATCCTAGCTCTCGTCATCTCTCATCTATTCCTCTCATCTTCACTTTCTGCACATGGACATTCCAGTTGGTTTCCTATTTGGGTGGCAACTCCACTTATTCATTCATTTAATCCCAGACAAGGAGCCCTCCCTGAATATCCATCTACCTCCATCCACTAACTTTTCGGTTTCGCCTTTGGAAACTTTGTGAGAGATTCATGCTCAAGTGGCGACTCCACTTCTTCCATTTCTTACAAGAATTTCTGCTAGAAGCTCACTTCTTGTAGATGTTCTGGTTTTCTTAAGCAGGGATCTCTCTCTCTGATATCCATTTGACCCATCTTTTTCTCGTTAAACAAGGCATCATGGATTATGACTTGTTTGCTTCTTGTGATTTTACTAATATTCATGGAGATTCGCATGGTTATCCTTCTTTTTTTGGTGACGCCATCGATGAATTTCCTCCTTTTCAAGGTAACAATGCTTTTACTGCCGAAACTCACTTTCAGAATGTCAGCCTCTGTATAAGCGTCTCCCATATTCTAAATATGAAGATGTGAAGATGAAGATTTTCATTCTTACCTTATCTGGAGATGCTTTAGATTAGTTTGTTAATTTCCCTAATAACACTTTTGATTCTCTGCAATCAATCATTGATGCCTTTGAAGATAGATATAGAGATAAAGACAAAGTCAAAATGAAAGCTGAAGTAAGGGAAACTATAGAAGTTGAAAATGATTTCAAGGAGATAATTCAAATGGTTAAAGACGTACAATTAAATCAGGCTCAAGTAAGTAAGAATGCAGAAGTTAATCAGGCTCAAGCTATTAAAGATATGGAACTTAATCAAGCAAGATTAACAGTTGATCATGCCAGGGAAATTAATTTTATGCAAAGCAAGTTATTAGCCCTAGAGGAAAAAATGACGATCATGGAATTCAATCATTCAAATCAAGTTACTGCCATGGAAGCAAGTTATCAAAAAGAAATAGGTTCGATTCAGAACAGATTGGCAACTACGAATGAAGAAATGACCATTATGAGATTCGATTATAATAATCAGATAGCTACCATGCAAGCAAATCATAAAAAAGATATAAACTATATGCAAAATTGCTTCATGGGCATGAAAGCAAAGAATGATAAAATTATAAAGGACATGGAAGCAAGTCAAATATCTCTTCATAATAGATTATTGGCAATAGAGGAAAAATAGGTAACATGTGTCATAAATATAGAGGGAATAGATATTATCGAAAACATATTAAAAATAATGGAAGTTAATCATTCTAATCAAATGTCCATTATTCAAAATCTAATAAAGACCATGCAAGCTAATCATGTCACTTTGCAAGAAAGATCCATGAAAGCTAAACTCAATCAGGCGAAGTTAATAGTAAGACATGCCAGAGAAATGAGTTCATTACATAAGAAGCTGGAGGAGAGGAAATCACAGGTCTGGTCTTGTTGTGAATATCCCAAGAAAGAGGCTAACTCCATTAGCAAAGATTTAACTAAGAATGACATGATCAAAGAAGAAATTAAAAAAGATCGACTTATAACTCATGACACCTGTGAGACTGATCCATCATTCTTGACAGAGCAAATGCAGAATAAAGAAAGACATGTCACGCATATCTTACGTACTTCATCTTAGCATTTTCAAGCAGAATGTTCCACATCATCAACATCACAGCCTGCCACAAAGAAAAAGAGCAAGAGAAAGAGAATGAGAAAGAAGTTTGATCCATCTGATGGCTACCAGCAGCTTGATTTTTAGATAGGAAAAAGTTCTACAGTGTGCAGGATTGGACATGGCACATTCGAGAAACAGCCAACAGATTTTCCTGAAAGCAGGCAAATGCTCAGTATGCACTATATTGAACGCATCTGATGCCATGGGGCATCTTTGTATTGTATTTCTAACCTTATACCCTGTTATTTCAGTATTTCATTTTGTAGTTAGATTTGTGTTTTTCATGTTATTAGGATAGTTAATAAATGAAGAGCTTATATCTTTCCTATGCGTAAAGTTATAGGATGATTTTTGGATGGATGCTACTTATGTTATATTATGTGTTGCGTGGATGCAGATTCTGGATTCTCACATTCCTCCAATGCAGCAACGTGTCCCCAAGTAGAGCTAGATGTTGACGACTATGTGTCAATGACCCATAGCAGTACACCCCATTTTTTCACAAAAGGGATAGCATTTAATCGATGTATCTACACCGTCCAGCTATCATCAGCAGCTTGAATTCCAAGATGTTATGTAAACCTTTTCTGCATGTATATAATGTAAATAATCTCAGCATATTCGTGTCATGTATGTAACGATCTAGGTAACTCAACTTTTCTAGTAACGATGTCCATTTTGGGAGGCTTTTTTTTTCTCACCATTCCATTCTCGGATGGTCGGCAGAGTTTTGCTCCAGTCTTACCCCGAAGCTGGAATGGATTTTGTCGCTAGGATCTTAGGTGAGTCCTAGTGTTCTAGATTGAGTCTATGTAGAAGTAATTTGGAAATAATCCTAACTATTTGGTTAAGTTATTCTATTACAAATTGCTTGGTTTGCTGGATTATATTTGTGTTGCATAAAAGGGTGGTCCGTGAGGGTCTATTACAAATGGATTCCCCCCTTATGATGTAAAAAATATGAAAATCATAATGTAAAGTGTCTTCAAGGTTGGAAAAATAATTTATTCCCTCATAGATTAATTAATTAAATTTTCTGGCCAAAAATTAATTAAAATCCTAAGCCAGAAATTTAATTAATTCTAAGTCCTAGGTAAATTTAAATTCTCCAAAAGAAAAATTCGTCAGTCCTTAAAAATTAAATTTTAAAAAATCCCGGGACTAAGGTAAATTAATTATTTTGCTAAATTTTAAACCTTTGATCCTTGGGGGTTAAGCCAAAATCAACTTTTTGGGGAAATTAACTCAAAAAAATTATTTTTTAGTTAATTAAAATGCATTTAATTAAAAATTTTGAATTTTCCCAAATATTTAAATATTTCAACGGATAAGATTAAAAGAAATTTTAATCTTCATCAACAATCAATATTGTTTTGACAAGAATCACTCGAACTAGCCATTGGAGGATTTATCTTTAAATACAAGGTCATTTGTCAATTGATTCATCCGACCTTTGAGTCGTGTACTTAGCAAGAAGCTCTTGTGTAATCTTTTTCTAAATAATAAGAAAAGACTTTGGTGCTAAATTCCATTTATGTTACTCTTCATGGAAATACTGTAAGATGTGTTGTTTTCATGCATAACTTTTTATAAAGCCATTGATGATAACTTCTAAAGAGTGATTTGAGTACAAGTATCTTGCTCAATTGTTGGGGTTTGAATAATAATCTAAATTTTGAACGTAAAGCAGGTATCTCTATTTGTCTGAGTTTAATTATTATTTTCTCACTCTATTTTTAATGGCTGGATCATGTTTTGCAAGGAAATCTTGATTTTATTTCCTCAGACGTTAGGGGAAGTTTTTAGTTGGACCAGCCAACTCCCGATCTTTGTTTCTTGAAGAGCCAATCTAAATTAGCTTTGGGCTTATCATAAGATTTTTTGTTGGTGATGCACGAAGGGTTTCGAATTAACAACTCCTTTAAAATTCAAAAAATTTAATTTTTTGTGCGGCATATTATAGATCTGGCTGATTAGAGTGTGCAGTTTGTAAATTTTGTAATTATTTTTCTAACGTGTGTTTTTCTGAATTTTAGTTTTTATCATTGTATACATCGTTTGGGTGTTTTCTTGTTGTCGTGCAGCTACAGATCTGAAGAGGAAATTTGTGTAGAGTCCATATCTAGGCCTTGGAGGGTAAGATCTGGATCTCTAGGGGTTTATCAACATAATTTTGTAGAGACATTATTCAAAAAATTTGCAGTCCAAGGGTTTAAAAAGTTTTAAATCTAGAAATTTTCAAGAGTTTAACAGATAAATTGAAGTAGAAACATGTCATTTTAAAATAAGATTTTCTAGGAAATTTTCTTAGGTTTTTGGCTACCATTTTTCTCATGTCGGCTGCCGTATTGAGCCTCCAGAAAATTTCAAATTTTTTTTATTGTCTGTGTTTTGGGGTTTCTAGAAAAATTCGAATTTCTTTGTTGCATCACGCTTCTGCTACTATACTCCTCGCCCTCCTTGCTGTTGCATTTTCTTCCACTTATGCATTGCTACTAGCGTTCTATACCTCACTACCTTCTCTATCTGTAACCCTCGACCTTCATTCATCATTACGTTGCTACCTTCTTGACCTGCGTTTCTCTTTCCGTCCCTTCCTAGCCCGCAGCTTTCTTTCCCCCCTCTATCGTCGATCTCCCTCTTCCCGTGGCCCTCATTTTCTGTGTGCTCTTCTCCTCTCAAGCTGCTCCCTCCCTCATTGCCATCTCACTCCATCTCTCGAACTCTGTCTAAACCCTTCCACACATCCCTTTGGCATCTCATAGTCCCGTCTAGTGCCATTCCCGCTGCAACTCTCCCTTGTTCCTCCTGTGGTACACTATTACCATATGTGTGATGCCTTTCCCTCCATATCTGCAGCCCTCAAACGTTGCCATCTTCCCACTCCATCTCCCAAACTCCGTCGAGCATCCTTCCTCCCTCGAGCTGCTCTTCTCGCCGCCACACCTGCAAAAACATTTCACTTCCTTTTGTTTCATTATTTTATTTTGATATGCGTTAGGTTTAGGTTTTGTTATTTTTTTTTTATTTTTTCTAAACTTTGGTTAGATTCATCTTTAAATTTTTTATTTTTTCCTTTTATTTTTTATTTTATTTTATTTTTGTTTTACATTTTATCATTTTATTTTTAACTAATGATTTTGATTTTTTTTTCATTTGAAAAACATTTAAAAAATATTTAAAGAACACAAAAAATTCTAAAATTTAAATATTTTTAAAAATTAAAAATCTAAAAAAAAATAAATTTTGGTAACTTTATAATTGAGGATGAATTAAATTAAAAGAGGATTTGCACATTCACATTACAAATTTTAATGTGGCCTATGGCCCATTAAAATTTTAATTTATTAACCCTTTTTTATTTGTTTTACTTTTGTCACATTAAAAAATCTTAATTGATCATTTACCACATTAGACTTGCTTCATAAAACTTAGCACATCGAAAAAAATAAAAATAAAAAATCTAAGGAATAATTAAATTGTTGATTTAAAGTTCCTTCTCGGTGTCTTTTCGTGCTAAGGGTAAAAAATCTAAAAGAAACTTTGTGGTATCAAACATTTTAATTCCTCTATAGTCAAACACACCTAATTTTTAATCGTATTTAAAGATTGACTATATGAAAGTGGCATATTTTCCTAGATTTGGGTCACTAAGGACAAATCATTTTTCTAAGATTATGAATTGCTTAGCATTTGAATTTCATATTTTTTCAAAGTATTTAGATCTCTAGAAATTTAATTGCTAGAATATTTTGCATATATTTGATTGACATATTAATCACTTGAATTATTTGATGTTCATTGCATGTTAAATATTTTGCGAATATTTCAAGTACTCTACCATGAAACTGTAATGAATTGCATATCTTCTGTTGAGTATTTTGTGAGCATTTGTAGGCATTTACATTTAATCGTTCATGATCGTCACCTTCACCACATTATAAATTGCTCTAGGTAACTTGTTCTCATTTAGTTTATGGTTAATTGAATATTAAGGCACTGGTCTATAATCATTTATATCTTGTGGTTGTGTCTTGGTTGTATTAGTGTTTAATCTATTCAACTCAGTTAACCAAGACTCATTTGCATTCATCAAGTCGTCCATCTTTAAGTCTCCTAGACCCTGTGTTCCACAGGCTATTCTCATTCATTCACCTTAGGGACTAACCCCCTTGACTTGTCTAGGAGAAAGTCTAAACAGAGTGAGTAAGGATTAGAGTAACAGTCATTACTCTGAGCGTTGTTGGGGTGCCTAGACACTTTGTGCAACAACAAATGCAATTAACGAACACTGTTGAAGACACATGAAGTCATCTCGGCTATGGAGGAGGCCCATGGTTCTCAACGCGCACTTTACAAGTGCCAATGTGGCCCTCTAGAGGGCTAGGACCCTGTATAGGGAGACCAAGCCCTAAATGAAGACCAACCTGTAATTCTGCATAAGATCCAATGCGTCGTCTTCTCTTCCAGTACAACAAATCATTAGAATAATCAATTAATAATGCTTACAAGTTATGGGATCAATGGGGCACTTCATGGTGGCATGCCCTTCCATAGTGGGCTTTGGCAAGTACATGTCTCCCCAAGCTCAAAAGGGGCTTAACCAAGGACCCTATTAGGTGGTTTCAACCTCTAAAGGGGGTGGCATGTTCATAGTACATCATTTGAGAGGTAAGTGTAAAATGATATAACAATGGAATGGAGTGGGGATCAGGGGAATCATCTACACCACATGTCATGGTACATTGGGTAGTTATAACAAGGGAAACCCACACCTGGGTATATGAGTGTAGGAGGGAGTAAATCGTGGTACATGAGTGGCCTTTGTTTTTCCACCCTTCTTCATATGCCTTTTACCTTTGATTGATTTTTCTTCATAACTGCTTGAGGCTCCAGGGGATGGAGAGCATGATGTGTAATATGTAGCAGTGTATACCCCCTTTGAGGTGGGGCAGTTCATCACCCACTAGGGATCGGGACAATCATGGGTTCCTTAATGATGGATGGGGCTCATCTAGGGCCCATAGAAACCAGGGTGATGGCCATAAATAAGGGGTAGAGCTCATGTTTGGCTTTTGCCCACGTGCTAAATTTGTATGTCTCATCCATCTTTTGCATTTTTTGGTACATTTCCTGTTGAGAATGGCCAAATTATGATTTTTCTTTTCTTTTTCACTGCATCAACCTTTGAGGCAACATTCCAGGGCCGACCCAAGGTGTGGACAAGGGGAGGGGAAGGCTAACCCTATGTGGACATAGTGGACACATGTGGACCTGGATGGGAAAAGAGATGAATGGGACTCAAATGTGTGGAAAAGGAGTAATGTAGGTGGCGTCAGGAAATGGGAACACGCAACCAAAATCGGGATTTCCCACGTAGTTCCAACCCTAGAGCTAATGGCCAGTGAAGGAGATCCCACAGGACTAGGATATAAGGGTAACCATGAAATCGGGCAATGGAGACAAGAATACAAACCTAACCCACTCTTTCTGCCAAATCCCCCCAACAATTCATGCTCAAAAGTGCCCATGACAAGTAAGTAAAAACTCAATTATACCAATGAAAAGCCATACCTTTCGGGTCAGGAGGCCCACTTTCAAACATACATTCATGACAAGTGGTTGAGGGACCACATGACCTGCTCAAGTGGTGGAGAAAATGGCACATCGAGCTATTTGGTGGCCACAAGGGGTTGTTGGTTGCTCGCTGAGGACCATCTAGGAGAAAAAATTTCTCCCATACACACTACAAACAGGTGGTGGCTAACAGGCCTGAATTGGAAAACCCTTTTGAATATAGACAACTTGTGGGGGCCCTAATGTTCTTAGTAAACTCTCGTCCGAACATATGCTTTGTTGTAAATACTTTGGGCCAATTTATGGTTGAGTCTCATCACATACATTGGATTGCTGCTAAGAATATCTTGAGATATCTTCGTGGCACAATCAACTATGGGGTAAAATACACTGCCCGGAAATTGAGGCTACATGGATACTTTGATGTTGACTGGGATAGCAGTGTGGTGGATAAAAAGAGCACACCAAGATGTTCCTTCTCATTAAGATCTGCTTCGGTTTCTTGAATGAGCAGGAAGTAGAAATCGTTTGCTCTAAAGCACCATCGAGGTCGAATATATTGTAGCTAGTATGGGCTGTTGTGAAGTTGTTTAGTTGAGGAAGCTCTTTAGTGAGCTATTTGAGCACGTGCTAGATACAACTTGTTGTCGCTCAGAATGTATAGGCACGGTGTGACAATGACTCGAGTCAGGAGTCGGGTGTTGACACTCTAATCCCCGACCTCTTTGTTCTAGCTATCTCCCAACAGTAGACTATGAGGGGTAGTCCCTATGGAATATGAAAATGAAAGACCAATTAGCAACCAACAAGTCTAGGAGACACGATTGAATGGCCTAGCAACTTGGTTGATTTTAGCAAGTTGAGAGATTAGATTGCCTTTTTATATGAGACCAGTGCCTTATGGAGTCAACTACTTGTTTTAGATCGATTAAATACCAAATGACCGGATGAACAATCACTGCTTAGATGCTTTTCTATCCTATATGAAGTGCAAGTCCTACAATCTAGGTGTAATCCAAGAAATCTTGGTTAATTTTAATTAAATGTCTAGCTAAATGTGTCCCTTAATCCTCAACTGTTTTGAGGCTAGTCTTTAAAGTAGATTATAGACAGAAGTCAACGTGAAGCAAACAAAAGCTTGGTTAACAATACCTCCCCTTGAAACCTAACATACCTAGTGCCTCTGACGTTGCAGACACTGTGGCTCTGACGACCTCAAGGTCATCGTTTTAACCACTAGAGAGGGTTTGTCCTTTGCAAGCTAAAAGATGAAGGGTGTTCCTAACTTTCTATCAACCAAGCTTATGCTTGGAGGTAACTTGATCAATGCACGGCTATGCTTAGAATGCAAAAGCAAATTGATTTGAGTGCTCCTAGTTAAAATTGTTTATGATCTTAAGTATTTATTTATGATTTATCTTATTGTTGGCATTATGATACAGGTGTTGTCCTTGATGGCAACTCACTCAGATGAAAGCTCACAGTGCAACAAGTCAAAGAATTACAGATCAGACTACAAAGAATGAAGAAAGAGAGGTATATGCAGGTTCACCTTGTCCAAGCTGCGTATACACACAGGTTTACTGAACAAAAGGAGCGTATTCGTACACACACACTTTCACAGAAGGAAAAGCATGTATATCTTGGAAAAACAAAGTTTTTGGTCCAAGGTATTTCTTGGTCCAAGGTATTTGACCCAAGGTAATTGGTCCGAGGTATTTGGTCCAAGGTATTGGTCCTAAGTAGTTTTAGGCCATGGTATTGAGAAAGGCCTAAAACTGTATAAGGAGGAGAAGTTCATTAGGCCAAGTGTGCAAGTATTTTGAATATCTTATGAAGTGTTGGATCATATATGCAGGGTAATGAGCTTCTGATGGTTTGCTTGATCTAATCTAAGGAGGCACTTATATGGTTGATGAAGGTTGATGGACCAGGATCATAAAGGCTTAAAAGTATTATCATTATATGGTTTGATCTTAGACAGTCTAGATTTGAATACTGACGCGTGTTTTATTCTGTAAATATGATGATCTGGGTATGACTAAAGTCTGAAATAGTTGTGATGTTTTGAATTAGCATTTACGGATTTGTATGCAGGTTCACTTTAGTAAAGGAGCGTATACACGTTGGTTCAGCATATCAAAGTAGCATATACATCATAAATTTGAATTTGCAAATCTGTACGCTGGTTCCTTTTCGTAAAAGTGCGTATACACGCTGGTTCGACACATGGAAGTAGCGTATACCTTATGAAGTATGATGTTTAAAGTTTCAATTGTTTCTGTTTGTTGTTGCAGAGTTCTAGGTTCTGCTTTGGGTTCTGGTGACTGTATTCTAGTGACAGTGTTTTGAATGATCAGATTGATTGATTGTGATTTGCTACAATGATGATGGGTTGTCAATTGATTGATTGATTCAGTTGTGGTTGATTCAGAAAGTGATGATTGAGTTTCAGTGATTGGTTGATGCAAATGTATTTGATGGTTGTATTGCAGTTATGATTTTCTGAGTTTCAATGTTGTTGATGGGTCCAGTATGAAAATTGGATGAAACGTGGCCTTCAGATTGTGGTGTTTATTCCAGGAGTATCCAGTCTGAAAATTCATGAAACATGGTCTCTGGTGGAAGAGTGGAGTTTTCTGTAGGCTAGCACCTATGTACTAGTAAACATATTGGCTAGTACAAGAACTAGGAGGTTGTAGCTCCCTTCCAGTACTAGGTGGAGAACGAGAGAAGGTTGTAGCCTTCTACAAGTGGGTGCCTGTGTACTGGTATGAGTCTGCACTAGTACAAGATTGTAAACAAATTTTCTTATTATTAAAAGAAGACAGACAACAACAGCAAGTGGTTTTTACCCACATTGGGTTTCCACCTTATATCTTGGTATTCGTGTGTGTTTCTTACGTGTGATGCTCTATTATGCTTTTATTGCAATGTCTAATAAATTTCTGATATACTGGTTTAAGCTCAATACATGATAAATTGTCTAAATCAAAAGTTCTCTGCATATACGCTAGTTGCTTTAAGTACAGTTGGGTGTACATGCTAATTCACTTCACTGAAGTAGCGTATATAAATCTGTTTGGGAAATAAAATTTTAGATCTGATAATACTGATTCACCCCCATCTCGGTATTATTTCCAACACTTATGACAAAGAGTACTCAACAATGGATGAAAGACAATCTTAATGTAATTTCAATATAACCAAGAGATAATTGTTCAAGTATTAGATGACAACAAGATAGATGCTCTTAAGAACAACTCACCAATATGCCAAAGATAAAATTATCCTCCATAATAGATTTTAACCATGAAACAATAATGACAATGATGGCAAGTAAAAGAGATTAGAGCACTTATCACCAATTCCTTATAACAATTAACCAAGGTTCTTTTTAGAGATAATCACATTAGTGAAAAGGATGTCATTGAAAGGTTGCTTAATGTTCTTTAGACACAATTAGCAATTCTCAAATTTATGACAAATTATCCTAATGATAATTAGATGTTAGAACAATTAGATCTTCAATGGTAATATGTAAGAACAAGAGATACAAATATGCCCAAGTCCAATGACCAATTAACCATTAAAAGAGATATTAGATCTTAGGCTTGATTAGACAAGTGCATGTATGAGTTACTTGGTGCCAAATTATGATTTTGAAACTCACAAGAAAGCAAAGCGTTAGTATTCCAATCTCTTTAGCAATCCAAGATTACCAATGTAAACAAGGTAAACAATCCTTTTCACAATGAGCTATGCTTATCAATAGGGTTAGGAACCTTTAAGCACTTATATTCAAATTTATGACAGCAGTAAGCTAATTAGAATTAGATCACTTTAAAATGCAAAAATTGAAATGCATATGAGTGCAAAAAATGCAAATGATGAGACCCAATACTAAAACACTTTGCCAACACAAGGTTCTCAATGAATTAGGTTCTTTTCAGATGCCAATGCCACTGTTATGATCAGACCTTATTATGCTTATGACAGTCATCAAATTTTCATGAAACAAGCCAAACAGTGAATGCCTAATTGATGCAAGTGATAGCAATGTGTTAGACAAAATATGAGTAATTTTTAGGCCACTTAAATGAGTCTTTTATCACTGTTATCAAATAGTTAGGTGGATGTAAGCGAAACAGTGAGGGAATGACGGTTTTAGGAAACAAACCAATAGCCCTTTTGGCCTAGAAGATGAATGGAGAACTTGCCCAAAATTCCTCTAATAGAGTGACCACCTGCAACCACAAATATTAGCTCCAAATCTCATGAATCTTGTTGCAACCACAATATGTTAGAGGAAAAAATCGAACAATAACCGAATTCTATGATTGAGTGAAGCAAAGAGGGAAGGAAGAGGGCAACGATAGGCCTACAAGGCTAGCGTTACGGTTAGAGAGAGAGCAGCAAGGCCAAATAGGCATGCGGCTAGGGCAACGAAGGCCTAATAGGCCCATGTCAAGGCAAGGAGAGGTCCTTAGGACCTGCAGCCTCTAATGCAAGCCTCTTAGAGGTTGCTGCAAAGGAAAAGAGGGCAGTTGAGAGAGGGAACAAGGCCTTAAGGCTTGTGGCAAGGCTGAATAGAGGTGTTGAAAGGGAGAAGAGGAGGAAGAGGGGCAGTGGAGGAGGAAAGGCAGACCTAAAGGGCTTCTGGCAAAGGCTAGAGGCAGGACAACGAGGGATAAGGGGCTAGGAAGGCATGCGGCCAAGTGCAACAACCCTTAAAGCCTGATGGCAAGGCTAAAGAGGGTTGCAGCTAGGGTTTGGAGGCCAAAAATGGCCAGCGGCTCACCAAGGAGAAGGAAAGAGGCCACAACTAGGGAGAATGAGGCCTATGCTAGGTCTATAAGGCCTAAAATTTATTTGAAACCCCTACAAAAAATCAAATTTCGCTTCAGATCTCCAAAATTGCCAAAAATCACACGAAACTGCCACAAAGGGCTAGCGACTTCCTTCTCTGCTTGAGTGTTAAGCTTGGAGGAGAACTAGAGGGTGGATCTTGCCTTCCTAGGCCTAGATCCACCTCTAAGAACTCCAATGAATTTTTCCAAAGGCTAGAAACCCTTGAAACCCTCTCAAAATTTCAGATTGGGCTTGAGAAATCACCTACACAAATGAAAATATTTTTTTCCCAAAACCCCAATATATACAAAAATAAAATAAAACCCCAAGGGCCAAACCCCAATAGTTGCAAAACAAGGGTTAAAAATAATTAAAAATAAAAATTATAAAATTATATACAAATTATGCACAAATATACAATGCTTGTAAAATAGAATTTTTTGAGAAAATTAATTCTAAATAATGGATCAATTTATTTTTCGAAAGATAGAGTATTGGCCACACCCTTTAGTGAAGTAAGAATACCTTATAAAAAAATTTGGAGCCCAAACAAGGTCAGCCCTTGCCCACAATCCGTGAACTTGGAGCCCAAGGGCTAGTGTACCTACAGATCTCTATAATATTTGTCAAGAAAAATCGTTAGATCATATAATGAATTGGATCACCTAAGATAAACCCAAAATTTACCAATAGAATGCTCCTCTCATTGACTAATGAAATAACAATTTATATAGCATTGAAGCACAATATAGGATTAACACTTAACTAGCATGTATCACAGATCAATGAAACAAAAACACCATGAACCACACCACAAAGTCTTTTATTATGATATCGAACGTTCTCAATAGAGCAATGGCTCAATACCAGCGTTACAAATTTACATAACCCGGAACCAGAATCACGGTATCTGAAGATGACTCATAGAAGCAAAATGACTTCTATTTATAGAGAAATCCCTCCAAGTGGAAAATACCGGCTAGTTGTCTTTATCCCCATCAAAATAATCTCGACCATCAATAAATACTTGATCATCTTTAATATCCACCGTCAAATATTTTTATTTTGAAGAAAAATCGAAATTTTCTTAAAATCCACTTTTAATTAATCCAAAAATTAATATTCTGGATTAATTTCTTCAGAATTTTGACTTTGACTTAACCACCAAGATCCAAGGGCTTAATTTTTCTTAAAAAATCAACTTTTGCTTTGGTGGGGGGTCTCAAAAAATTGACTTCTTTAACCCACGAATTTTCCACTTGACTCTAAATTAATTAATTTTCTGACTTAGGATTTAATTTTATTTTTGACAGAAAATTCAATTAATTGACACAAGAGGGAATTAATTATTTTTTCTGCCTTCAAATACTTTAGCCATGGGCCTGACTGCGAGGACCATGCATTAAAATATTTTTTACATTAGATATTACAAATTCAACCCTCAATGAGGGAACACCCATTTGTTATAAACCCTCATAATATTTACTCAATTTTGCGACATAATATGATCTAATACACCAAGTCATTTGTAATAAAATAATTTAAACAAATAGCTTAGATTATTCCCAAACCACTTTTACAAAGTCTCAATATAACTTTAAGACTCACCTAAGATTTTGATTATGAACTCGACCCTAGCTTTGGGGTTTAAGCTAGAGGAAAAACATTGTCGATTATCCGTGTTTACAAACACACATAATGCGGTGAGGTTAAAAAACTTCCTAAGATGAAATTCATCGCCAAATTCAAAGAATTACCTAAGTTGCTACATAATTAAATGGCCATACTAGCATCGTTTACATTACAACTTGCAGAAATTGGATTTACAACAATTTGTTGGCTGATGATTCTAAACTTTGAAAAAATTTGATCATTGCTTCCTTGGACTTGTGACAAAATGAGTGCAACACCACCATTATCTATTGCGATAACCAGAGTGGGGTTCGCTTTTCAGAGAATCCCGTGTTCCACGACCGCTCCAAGCATATTGATATCAGGTACCATTTTATCCGAGATATGGTACAACAGGGAGCAATAAGGCTACAACACATCAGGACTAATGAGTAGATTGCTAACATCCTCACAAACCCCTTGGGGAAGGTCAAATTCTTAGCCTTCCAAGAGAGACTTGGAGTCCTAGAAGGACCCTCCCATGAGGGTCCCGCTTGTGTTGGACATTGAGCTCTACGAGCTCTTGGAGGCTTGGGGTACTTCTTAGAGCTATGAGCGACCATAGGGTGAGTGGTTCACCTTCCTTTATAGCTAATGATATATGCATAGGATGAGTGGTTAACCTTCTCCAATGGCATATGAACAGGATGAGTGGCTCACCTTCTCCTACGGATGCCCCAGCATACATCCTACCCATGTAGTCCAGAACTCATGGGAAGTACCTCTCATCTAGCCAATGAGTTGGGAAAAGTGGATGGGGACCATAACACTACAGATGGACACATCGTTACTGTCATACTCCCTATGTCTAGGATGCGTGGTGTTCAACAACTTGATCTGGGATCAAGTTTGATTGGGGTTCCACCCCTGGTTATGTGCACTAACTTTTGTTAGTGGAGAGTGGCAAGGTCTTGTGACTCACTCTCGATCTATTCTTCTTCATTATCTATATCAGTGTTCAGTAGAGTTGAGACAAGATGTAGAGATGGTACATGATGATAGAGTGGCATGATGACGAATGAGAGGGACTATTAAATTTGGCAACATAAGCCAAATTCCACTTTGGACAGCTCATTTGATGGAGATAATTAATGCATTGTATTCCTCTTTTCGAGAGAACCAAAATCGACCTAAAGATCATTAAATTTGGACAAGAAGAAATATGTTTTTGAGGTCAAGCCCACACGTGTAAATTGTCAAGGTCGGCCACACCATCATGTAGCCTCGTGAAACCCAAGCGACATGTCTTTTGACCCCCAGCGACTTGTATAAATAAGGATAACCTCAAACCTCATTTGGCACGTCATCAACTCACAAATCCTTCTCTCTTCATTTGATTGGTTCGTACAACTACTGAGCAGTTGATTTTTTTCACATATGGTAGAAAGAACAATGAAAATGACAGGGTTGAAAATCTGAAGTTTCTTTTGTAGTTTGACCAAGGTTTGACTAGCATTGACTTTGACTTCTTGGGCAGCTTTTGACTTCGATTTTTTGGGAGAATCTTTGTCTCAGCAAGCCACATTTATTGGCACAAAAATCGAGGTAATCTGGGTAATCTGACCTACATTGGCCACAGGCCAATGTGACTATAGGGTTGACTTCAGATTGACATAATTTGGCTGCAGATTTGTTGACTGTTTGGGGCGGACTGTGACTAGCAAGAGAGGTTGAGTTCCTCTCTCCCTTGATCGAGTTGTTTTGGGTAAGTTTAATTGGACTTTGACTATTGTTGACTTTCTGGTTAGGGCTAATTTGACTATTATTGACTAAGGGCAGAATTGCGTATTTGACAGGGTTGTTTTGAAATTTGGACTTTGACATTGTATTTGTGAAAATTCCTAGATCTAACAATCTCAGGAATCCCACTGCAACCAACCAAATCTACTTCACCTAGATTGTAAATTACATTACAAGCTTATTTCAGATTTCTTCTTGAAACATTGAAGTAAATTACTAAAGCGGCCTACACCAATTAAATATAATTCTAAAACATAGAAACTGAGCAAGGAAAATAGAAACACATAGGACACCATTATTTTTGGACAATAGTCCCCAGAAAAACCCAATGCGTGAAAACTAGTGCAGCAGCTCTAAGGGTTTTATTATTATGCAAGAGAAAATCTAAGTAAAATTCTAGAATTCTCATCTAGCAATCCGATATAGAGATAATACTGAACAAAAGACTGGTGAAATGATCTCACCCTGTCACTGGAGAATCAGTGATTGGTCCTACTGAACTGAGGGCTCTGCGTCACCCTCTGCGTGGTCTCTGCGCAGAACTGTGTCACTCCCAGCAGTTTATGCATCACCCCTCCTAGTTATTACGTTGCCCCTCTTTCATATCCTTTGTTGCTTGAGAAAATCGAACTTATGCCTCCCAGAATCACACCTCGGCTTTTGGCAACTAAAACTCGACTTCCCTTAGCAGGAAACTCGACTGCCCCTCAAGGATTGTGCTGCCTCTGCATCAGCACTGCATGGGTCAGTGTCAGCCTTCCTCTGGATGTCTTTCTATTCTCCCTGTGCCTCATACTCTCCAGCAATTCCTTCTTCCGAATTCTCACTACCCCTCTACTGCAAGAAATCTCTTCAATCTATTTTTCCTCCTAAGAACTTCTCACTTCAGAAAATCGATTTCCTTGATCTCTCAGTGTGTTTTTCCAAATGACCCTCAAGCCCCTTCTCATATCTTCCTATTGGACAACCAACAGCCTAGATTAAATCATAATCAAAGGCCCAGATCGTTTTGGCTTGATCTGTATCTTTTTCTAGAAGTTTCACCCCTGATTAGATTAATACCCACTAATATTTTAATTTTCCTAAGTTTAGATTTAGGAACCCCATTAAAAATATTAATTATTTTAATAAAATCAAGTCTAGGTGGAATTTCCCAAAACGCTTTCTGGGTTCTTTGGAATACATGTGCTCAAGCCTCCCTACAAAATTAGAGGCTCAGAGCACATCCAATGCTACCCCAAATCAACACTCACTCTTCGCGAGGAATGTGCTCTAACAATACACTGCTACTGCATACTGCTCTAACTCTGAAGCAGCATCCTCTACATTGTTGATGTCTGACATGTTGTCCACCAACTACTGCGCTATTGATGTCTGACATGTTGTCCACCGACTACTGCGTTGTTGTTGCTACTGTATTGTTGCCTTTGACACTGCCACTGCCATTGCTACATCTGTACTACAGATCCCTCTCAAATGTTGCATCTGCTATGCTTCTAGCACTGCCACTGCTAACACTACATCTATACTGCAACTCAATTGTTGAGAGAAGCTACTGAAAACACCTAACGCTGGACAAGTATCCAATGGATACACCTTGGTGCTAAAACCCTGACTACTGCTAGTCCCACGCTCTCTTCTGAAGCCACTGCGCTGCTAAAGCTCTGCATTGTACCTCCACACACTCCTGCCTCTCTGCTCTGCTCTACGTTGCTCACATTCTAGCACTACTAACTACTCCATTTATCGCTCCAACACTCCATGGCACCAACTGAAAACTCCTCCATCCCACTACTACTGATCATGGGCTCTCATAGCAAGGTGATGATTCAAGAGGTGGGCTCCTCAAGGATCCTGCCAATTTGTAGCTCTATCGAACTACAGTTCTATATCAGTCGACCTCCCTCTTGGAGGTATCTTGGTTGTCATGGCGAACTCCTCCTCCTTCCTCCTGTTCAATCTTTGCAGCTGCAACCTTAGGATCGTGCTTCTCATCCTTGTCTTTTTTCTTCAAAGGACACTGGGATGCACATCGGCCCATCTTGCCACATCTGAAACATTTCACCTTGGATATGTCCTTCTTTCGTCTATGTTACCCCTATCGTCCCTTCGATGCAAGGATTACATTATCCTCCTCCTCTACTTTGGTCTTCGACCCACTACTGTTGTTGCTCCTGTCAAGTTTGACCTTAAGCAGGTCTCTCCTCAACTCTTCTTGTTTCAGAGCTACCCAAATCTCGTCCCAATTTGGCAATGTTGCTCTGCCCAAGATACTCTGGACAAAGATTTGTCATTCATCCGAGACGAAATTTAGAGTCAATCTCACTAATTCTGAATCCTGAGGAGTGTGCCCCGCAGCTGACAACTCATCACAGGTCTCCTTTAGTTTCGTGAGAAATGGATCCACACATTCTCCCTTCTGCATCTGAGCAGATCTCAGCTTTTGCTCTAAGTACATCTTCCGCTGCTCAAAAGATCCCTGCTACAATGTGGCCAAGGCGTCCCACATCTCTTTAGCAGTCCCTTTGCTAGTGACATGGCATACCACATGATACTTGACTCCATCCAGGATCATCCTCTTTGCCTTAGCCATCTCGGCTTCGTACTTTTTTAGTGGATCTGCATCCGCAAGAACAGCTACCACACTATCAACATACATCTTGAGGGCATGCTCATCTAGAAGGAAAGACATTCTAGTCTTCTAGATGACAGAGTTGGAAGCCCTATCCAACCTGTCGTGATCCCTCAAGCCACTTGTTTCCATATCCTCCGAAAAATGTCGAACAACTCCCTCTTTCTCCCTACTGCATAGATTTTAGGCTAGCTTACGCACTCCCTAATGGAGCTGGTAAGTTTGTTGCTCCTTTGTTGCTCAATAAATGAGAAAGATTGATTTCCTTGGCAAGAAATCACTAAGGAAGTATTCCCTCACAATGCGATCTGTTTCCTTCTTCCAACGACTTTTCTACCCAGCACTCGGCTTGCAGAAAACTACATCCCTCTAGCTCTATGTGGCTCTGCGTAGCTCCTTCTACCTCGAAAAATTCTCAATCTAGCAGTCTTACCTCTTTGTCGGCTCACTTAGAGAGAGAAACCAACAAAAATATAGCCCTCCTGGCTAGAACTGCGCAATCCCTCAGGGGATTCAAACTGTTGCTTGCTGCAGCAAGTTGGCCCTTGCTTCAGTGCTAGATCTGCTCTTCTTTGTTTCACATCAACATCTCCGATACCACGTGAAAATTCCTAGATCTAACAATCTCAAGAATCCTACTGCAACCAACTGAATCTAGTTCACCTAGATTGTAAATTACATTACAAGCTTATTTCAGATTTCTTCTTGAAACATTGAAGTAAATTACTGAAGCAGCCTACATCAATTAAATATGATTCTGAAACATAGAAACTAAGCAAGAAAAACAAAAACACATAGGACACCGTTGTTTTTGGACAATAGTCCCCAAAAAAACCCAATGCTGGAAAACTGATGTAGCAACTCTAAGGGTTTTATTATTATGCGGGAGAAAATCTTAGTATAATTCTAGGATGCTCAACTAGCAATTTGATATAGACAGAATACTAAACAAAAGACTAGTGAAATGATCTCACCCTGTCACTGGAGAATCAGTGACTATCCTGCTGAACTGGAGGCTCTACGTCTCCCTATGCGTGGTCTTTGCGCAAAACTACATCACCCCTCTTGGGTATTACATTGCCCCTCTTCCGGATCCTCTGTTGGTTGAGAAAATCGAACTTTTGCCTCCCGGACTCACACCCTGGCTTTTGGCAACTAAAACTCGATTTCCCTTAGCAGGAAACTCGACTTCCCCTCAAGGACTATGTTACCTCTACGTCAGCACTGCGTGGGCCAGCGTTAGCCTTCCTCTAGACATCTTTTTGTTCTCCCTCTGCCTCGTACTCTCTGAAAATTCCTTCTTCTGGATTCTCACTGACCCTCTACTGCAAGAAATCTCTTCAATCGATTTTTCCTCTTGAGAACTTCTCACTTCAAAAAATCAATTTCCTTGATCTCTCAATGTGTTTTTCCAAATGACCTCAAGCCCCTTCTTATATTTTCCTATTGGACAACCAACGGCCTAAATTAAATCATAATCAAAGGCTCATATCAATTTGGCTTGATCCATGTCTTTTTCTAGAAGTTTCACCCCTGATTAGATTAATACCCATTAATATTTTAATTTTCCTAAGTATAGACTTATGAACCCCATTAAAAGTATTAATTATTTTAATAAATTCACTTCTAGGTGGAATTTTCCAAAACGCTTTCTAGGTTCTTTGGAATACATGTGCCCAAGCCTCCCTACAAAAATTGAGACTTAGAGCACATACGATGCTACCCCAAATCAACAGTATTATTGTACTCTCTCTCTCTCTATTGAACATTTGATATAATAATAAGAAGAATTGATCAAAGGGTTTTCCCCATCATGGGGTTTTTCCCTGGCATTCACCAAATATTGGTGTTCTCTTGTCTTGACTTGTCTTCTGTATTTATTGTTTATGTTCTATCTACAATTATTGTTAATGTGATTAATGGTTGATGTGATTTCTATTGGTAATTAAGTGAAAATTGTCATTGGGTTGACAAAAGGACATTGAAGTAATTGTTGCAAGCATACAACATACCATTGTTATCTAAACTTAACAAATGTCTAATAGTTACACTGCTTCAATTGAAAATTATTGGCTCTGAAATTAAAAAGGAAAAGGCAAAAGAAAATTCTATTTTTCTGCATGTCCAACAATCACCAAGAATATGGACAAAACCACTAAGTTTTAGTAGTGCTTGAGAACACATCTTCCCTCGTGACATTCTTGCTGATTTCTATGTTGTTCTAGACCTTGTTTAGCCTAGATTGAAAATCATAGATATTTTGACATGTCCAAAACACTTCCTAGCCGAAACAAATTAAAAAAATCAATAATCAATTGTTTCTCAACCCCTGTGATTCTTAGGTTGCTCATAGAAAGTACCTAAAAAACTCAACAAATGATACCTGAAGTAATCTTCTCCACAGTCACATAGCTAAAGATATTTTATCATGAGTACTTCTAAAGTCAAACTTTCTTAACTTAGTGGTTGTGTTGAAAATGTAGTGAGCAAGGTCTTATGGTATGTGCCTTAGCTAGTGAAGACCTTAATTTGTTCTTCTCCCAGTGTGAGTTCAGGCTCATAAGATAGAGTTCAGTTGTGGTGAGTTAATTCCCAATTTAACGAAATAATCATCACAAGTTCCTATGGAGTGTTGAAGCTTCAATTAAGTGTAAGTCTTCATCAGTTTGAGTACAAGATTGGTTCGCAAATTGAGTTCAGTTAGAATGATTTGGGTCTTCAGTCTTGATTGAAGGAAGGACTAGTTATAACTCCAGTGATGATTGGAGAGAGAACCAATTCAACTTAGTTAACTTGTCAATCACAACTCAAGTTCTAAATTTGTACTTGCCTAATTTAACATGGATCGAATCTATGAAGGAAGGACGAAGGCACATGTAAACACAAAATTGTTTTGTGCACGAAGGATTGAGCCAAGACAGAGATCACAAGTTAGTGTGAGAGAGCCTTGATTATGGAGCACAGGAATTGTGTCTTAAAGAATAGGAGCAAAAGTGCGCTAGGATTTAGAAGGGTTGGTTATGCACAGAAAGGAGCTAAAGTGCACTAAGACATATGGCATGGAAGTGCACTAGGAAATAGGAGATCAACGCAAGGGATAAGGAGGCCAAGGAGGAGCAGAATTGAAGCAAGTCAACAAGATTTGCAGAGCAAGTCAAGGAGGCAGCAGATCTGAAATTTGGCAACTTAGGGATAAATTCCCTACGTTGGGAAACCTTCCTCATTCGGAGAAGACCCTACTAGCCCTTGGAAGAATTTAATTTCGTCAAGGAAAAATATTATTTTTAATGTGGAACCCACATGTCCACAAAAGTACAAGGCGGCGTGGGCAAGCATCTAATGTTCCTTTTTCTGGTATTCCTTATGGCATGGATAGGATGGACTTTCAAAGTTGGGGGCAGACAAGTCATAGGTGCAGGTTGGCATCCCCAACAGTCCCAGGGGCTTTTGGAGGAGTTTTGAGGAGTTTTTATGAGGTCCGATGGCATTTGCTTGGTATATTCCATCATCCGCACAGTTTTTCTTTCGTTCCATTGCATTCCGACAACTTTCAAAAAACAAAGGTATTAATGGGCCCAACTTGATTAATTATGCTTAAGGTGGCATTTCGGGAGAAATACTTGGCAAAACACCTTAGCGTAATAGCTCGTTGGAACCAGAATGAGAAGATCTACTGGACAAGATGGTTAGAAGTGATTTTCGGTGACCTAAACAGGGAAAAGTGCTCCATAATTAAAATAATAATAAAATATGAGGTTCTAGAGGGGTCCATCAAATTTATAAAAGAGGAGGAGGAGGCTAGTAGAGGACATCTTGGATTTGATATTTCTTCTTGTATGAGAGGTTGATAACTCGGTTTTCTACTTCATTGGTAGCCCCAAGACGGAAACCCTCGGGTGTGCTAGTGGGTGTTGAACGAAAACCCAGTACTCTTGAGGAGATTTCACTCATCTCATAGTACTTCATTGGAGTTTGGAGAGAGCAGTTTTGCAGTAGCAGAGTTGCAGCAGTCTTCTCACGAGCCATCTACATCATTTCTAGAGTCATTCTTCAGTTGGGTCAAAGATCTTTTTCTGGGTTTTGCTCCGCTCGCTTGGCAAGCTCAGGTTCCACTATTCCTTCATGTTGATGTACTCCTTTTAGTGGATTAATAAAATGGCCCACTGATTTTATTAGCATCTATTTGTATATAAATTTGTTGGTTGTATGTCTATTTACGAATATTTTGCTGTTCAAGTTCATTTCTGGTATCTACTGTTAAAATTTCCATTAGGCATATTACAGTGGTATCAGAGTGTCGATCTTGGCTCAACCAGTGGATTTTTAGTTGTCAGATGCAACTATTATGGTTCAAGGGTTTATTCTAAATGTGACAGGGAAGCCACATCATTCTTGAAGAAATATTCAAGCCATGTTACTCAGAGTACTGGCCAAATTTTAATAAGTGTCTGAAAATTGACTTCGCATTAAATATTGTACAGAAGCAACGCATGATTGTAGCATGAAGAATAATGCATTGTCGATTTGAGAGACCAAGGTCCGATTAATTTCATGAGGCGGTCAAATATTGGGCCAAGTTAAAGTCGAAAGGGTTTAAACATTAATTTTGGCCGAATTTTATTCATCTAAAAATTTAAAAGAGCTGACTTCTACATTACATATCATAAAAGCCGAGAGTTCAATGTTTGAAAAAGGCCAACTATTACAAAAATTCGTGAAGATATTACTAGCAAAAAGGGTCGAAGGTTAGACTAGGTTGATTTCGAGATTCTCGTATATAATAGAGGAGCTGAATTATTGAAGTCGCATGATCATTCTGATGTGGTCACTGTTGTCACCTGGATTGTACGGACACCGCAACAACCGCTCATGGCAGGGGCAGTTACTCTGATCCCCGACCACTCCGTTCTAGTTGTCTCCCAACAACAAGCAATTGGGGTTAGTCCCTATGGAAAGAGGTGAAGGAAAACAAATTGGAAACCAACTTGTTTGGGAGACACAAATGAGTGGCCTAGGTACTTGTTTAAATTTAGCAATATTAATGATTAGATTAGATTTTAAGTATGAGACCAGTGCTTTAATGGAGTCACAATTCTTGCTTATGGAAAATTAAAACCAAGTGATCGGATGGACACCCGCTGCTTGAATGATTAACTAACCTATATTGTATCCAAGTCCTAAGATCTATGTGAGATGCAGTGATCTTGGTTTATTTTAATTATATGCCTAGTCTAGGTATGGCCTTCCCTTAACTATTTTGAAGTTGGGCTCCAAGGTAGAGTGTGGGAAGGAGGCCAACGGGAAGCAAGCTAGGGCTTGACTAACGATACCTTCTGTTGTGCTCCTATCACCTGATGCTTTCGGCACTGCAGAGACTGTCGCTCTGATGGCTGCAAGGTCACCGTGTTAACTACCGAAGAGTTGCCAAGCCCCTCAAGCTAGGTGAGAAGAGTTGCCCTAGATTTCTATCAACCTAGCTTATGCTAGGAGGTAAGTTTTAATGCAAGCTAGATCTAGGATGCTTATGCAAAAGATTATGAGTAAGATTATTTTGAATTAAGATTGCTTATGTTACTTAAGTACTTAGTGTGAATTATCTTATAACAAGACTACTTAACAAGGATGAGATGACAATCTTATTGGAAATACTGAGAAGGGGACTGAATCAATATTCCTTAACAAATAGCACTTTTCAAATCTTTCAGAGCATTAGTTAATCTTCAATTATTATTAATGTTTAAGCAGTAAAAATATAACACAGTAGGCACAAGAATTTTAGGTGAAAAACCCCCTCTAGGTCAAAAACCACCAAACAATTTCATAATAAATTCTTTAATTTTCAACCCCAACTGAAATGAAAGTTACAACTTCCTAGAATTCTAGAAAAGCATTCTTCTCCAGCTCCCACTGGAAGGACGACATTAGGCCCTGGTTTCTCCAGTAGTCAACTAAATGGATGCCCCAATACCCTAGTGAGCCTCAACTCGCCCTAGCACCACCCTAAAGTGTTTACAGGCCACAACCTGTAGGTGACTTCATTCACCTGCCTAGCACCCTACCACCCTATAAAGACAAAAATTAAATACAAAAGTGAGGACTCCCGTACAATATGATTTACAATAATTTTGACCGAACACCCAATCACACTATGCTTGCAACCCAACCATGACATCATCCCAACAAAGACTCCTATACCTCCCAATAATGCCTTTTCGACTCTAGGCAGATTGACTCTTTTACAATAATGACTCTTCCAATGATGACACTTTTGCAAATGACTCTTTTACAACTTTACAATGATGACTCTTGGCCATGACACTTCTTCACAATAAATGGATGGTTGTCATGTCTTCAAAGGATGTCCCGTTGCAATGCTTCCTTTGATTTGATACTTTCTCTTGAATTCTTGCTTCAAGTTGTACTTGAATCTTCTTCTACTTGCATGCAAAATTTGCCCAGCGAAGCCAATCCCAAAACAAAACAAAATACCCTTCAACTTACCTCTGCTTGCAAAACACATGTAAGTGCATAATAATGAATAAATACAAATTAAATTACAATGTGTACCTAAAGTGTGCTTGTCACTTTTGTTGTTGACTTGTTGCAAGCAGTAGACAAAGACTCCCACTCTTGATATAGGCCTAGACTCTGACTATATCAAAAGCTAACCTAAAGATATATACAATAAAAACTGATGACGGACCCTAGACTTGTGATGGACCAAGTTCTAAGTTCAACAACAGAGACCATCCTATCAACAATGAAAAGACAAGTAACATGAACTTACAACATCATATAGATTTAGTAGACTTGTTGTAGCATCAAATGTGTAGTATCAAGAATAGGACATCTAAAATGTGGTATCAAAACTAACTGTGACATATAGAGACATAGAGATGTAACCGAGACCCTGTATATACTTATGTTGTCCTGCAAAAACATATGTCAAAGATCATACTCATATTTCAAATGTAAACACTAATCATACATACCTTGTTGTAGGAGACTTACCCTTGACTGTTGATGTGTGGTCCTTACTGCAGTGATCCTTGAATGTATGCTTTTTCTTGCCTTCTAGGAGCTCGATATTGAATCTATTGTATCTATGTAATTTCAAATCTCCAGGGTCTGAAATTTCATCCTGTGGTAGCCCTCTGAGTCCTCTTTCCAACTCCACAGGACTAATCAAGATTGGATTCATCAAGAAAGAGTTATGCCCAATCTCCCACGATGACCTGATTATAGGCTGGTTCAGTAGTGCGAACTTGTACGAAGTGCCACGCGTCACTGTTGCAACCTTTGTCCCTGAAAACGCTACTCAACAAAGTATCTGTCATCTTTCTGTGACTATTTACGAAAGTTGAACCCAATGCTCAGAGAGAAAGTTATGACGATTTTCCCAATGTCACCTGTTTGACATGGAATTCGGGAGGCTGCAAAAACCCAAATGTCCTCAGATCATATCTCCGAAAATATAGCGAACCAAGATCTGAAATTCGATCACGAGGTTCATCAAGATTTCGGAGCAAATGGGCTTTAATTTCAGCTTCTGAAGCTTTGCAGAAAAAAACTTATAGCGAAAATGCCACGATAACCTGTTTGAAGCCACAAAATCCCTACTAGAGGAGGATATGAGGGTCACTATTTATATGAATGTCTTGAGTTGAGAGGATCCTCAACAAGTGAATGTTGCACGGATTTTAGGAGAAAACTTTTTATTAATTATTGACTATTCAATGATCACAACCAGTTATGAGTGCCATGCCACAACCCCGTAGGGTTTTAGCCCACTAACTAGGGTTACTAACTTCAATCACGAATATCTCTCAAACTGTGAAGAATTATGTGGCATGCCATATATCAATGGAAAAATCTCGACAATTAGAACCCATCTAGAAGATCCTTGACTCATAATAGAGTAAGTTGTCAAGTCAAAATGCACATGCAAGATCGGGGTAGCCCCTGGTGCTGCTTGGGTTGACATCAATGACAACCACTGATCAACAATCTCCCCCTTTGGCATTGATGGCAACACAAGTACTCCCCCTGCGATCATGACACCTATTCCTATTGCAAAGGCAAGAGTCAAGTTGACATTGGAAGAAATCCTACTCCAAGAAGAAATGCAGATGGTGTCAAGGATGCAAGAAGCAATGGTTATCATTAAAGAATCCCAAGCCAAAAAGACTTTAGACGTACATCAAGGAAACCTTCTTCTCCCAGGTACGAAAGTATATTTCTTGGTTATTTCTATTCTTGTACAAACTTTGGGCACATGGCAAAAGATTGTAGGGCATATCCGTTAATTTTTGGTATGTTCTATGCTTAGAGCAATTTACTTCAATTTTTCATATTAGCCCAATGACAATATTCAGATTAGCAATCACATCATCATGATAGTAAAGTGCAGATAGAACATAAACATAAATAGCAGAAGACAAGCCAAGACAAGGACACAAGATGTGGCACTAGTTAGGGACAAACCCCAATGTGGGAAACCCTTTATCAATTCTTCTTATATTCTTCAATAGTTCAGCAAAGAGAGAGAGAGTACAAGTATTCAAAACTAATATTTATGACAGCAGTAGAAAGACCATCATTCTACTAATGATGACAAACCAGAGATGTAGTCCTGAATTCTCATGACAGTCTTCAATCAATAAGAGTGTTGTAGTAAATCATCAATCTAGAAGCCCTCCTTACTGCTATGACATTCCACTGATAACTTGCAGCACCTACAGAATTCAAACGCTCATGAAGAATATTATATCATATCTTTTTTGGTAGATCACCAATGTTGTTGCAATACTCCTCTAATTGTCTTCTCCTGCAATTCTAGTTAGGGCACAATAAGAAGCCCTTTAACCTTCCACATTGTCTGCCAACTAAGCCATCCAAGGGCTGTAGTCCACCTAGGAGAGTCTCTCCTAATCCACGCTACCACCTATACTCAGTGTACACTGCAATGCTGCCTTGGAACAACCTTAGCTGCTTGCTATGGCTTGCAACCTAGCAAAGCAGCTAGTTGTAGCTTCAGATTCTTCTAATGGGCCCAGGTAAATCCTTAACTCATGCCTAGTCATAGCCTTTAATACAATGCTATCACCTACAACAATTTATGCTACAATGGGACTCCTTTTGATGTGGCTAAGGATCTCTCTTAACTGTGAATAAGGGCCTTCCTTAACTGTGCTTTAGAGTTCTTCTTGACAACGGATAAGAACCCTTCTTAACTGCATATAGTAGCGTTTCTATCTACCAATGTTTTAAAATTCGGCCAAATCGAATCCGAAACGGCCGAGTTGATCCGAGTCATTGAGGAATTTTATGACCCCGCAGAAAAACCAGTTCGGAAGGCCACGTCATGACTGACTCGGCTGAGTTATTGCATGACTCGGCCAAGTCAGTCATGACTCAGTCAACCCCGCATTTCCACATCTACTCGGCCAAGTCATTAAATCTGGCCAGTCACCCCAAAAAAGGGATTTTTCTAATTTTTTTTAACTTTTTAACATTTAGCTGATTGTTGCGGACTCCAAGATGTTTTCTAAATTGGTTAAGTGTTGTTTGGGGTCCATTCCCCTCTCCTAGTATTAATATGCTATTCAAATTTCATGGTAATGTTAAATTCTTAAAGTAAAAGTGACATTCTCCTTAATCTTCATTTTCATCCTTTTACTTAAATTTTTAACATTACCATGAAATGACTCGGGATGTTTGAGAGTGGTTCCGGCCTCATTGGATTTCATATGGAGAAAGTACAATGTTAGATTTCATTCAAAATCCAACAGACTTATCAATTTTTCAGGATTTCAAGATTGGAGGATTGCAATGTTTCCATTGAATTTTGTCATGTATTAGGGTATGGAACTCGTATTTAATCAAGAGCACCAATCCCTCTATGTACCTTGATGTTAGTGACATTGGTTGTCGAACTCCTCAGGGATTCGCTCCCAAACCAGGAGCTTCTGAAAATGTCACTCCCACTCCCGTTTTCGCTCTCGCTCCCCACTTTCGCTCCCGCTCCCAAGTAACATTAAGCCAGATGATGTTGGCAACTCTAGCAGTAGCCAGTAGTACTGGTCACAGACTTTTGTTGTAGAGGTCATTTATAGCCTCCTTGGTTATGTGTTTTTGTTTTGATCTCTATATCAACATCTTGTATGTATTGGACAGTGCACTGGGTGCCATTTTGATATAATGGATATATTCATGAGCCTACTTTGATCATATGTTGTCTTCTATCTATATTCTAATGCTGTGTGTTTGGAAACATGAATGAAAATCTTTAAAATTATGTGTTTTTATTGAAAAATAAATATTTAATGTATTTTTTACAACGACCAAGTCATTGAAATCGAGCCAACCGAGTCGACCCTCGGCCGAGTCGGAGTCGACCCTCGGCCTTTTAGAACATTGTTATCTACACCTTTAGAACTTCCTTAATTGCGGATTATAAGCCTCTAGTTAACTACAGCCATAACTCTTCTTCAGCCTCCTTATGACAGCGTATAGATCTCATCTAAACTGCAGCTAGGACTGCGGCTAGGGCTCCTTGTTTGGACCACAGATTAGGGCCTCTTGACTGCATTTTAGACTGCGGATTAGGGTTCCATTTATGCTACGTATTGAAGCTCCCTTTGACTGCGTCTAGGGCTAGAGCTCCCCTCTAGGACTGCGACCAAATCTCTCCCTTACCTGCGGTTAAGTCTCTTCCTTATTGCAGCTAGGGTAAGGCTAGATCTCCCTCCCTTTAGGATTGCGACTAGCTATGTATAGAAACCTTCCTCTTGTCCGCGGCTAGGGCTCTTTTAGAGCTTCCTTAGACAGCGAATTCAAGCTTTTACTTGCTGCGTAGAAGAGCCTCCTCTAGGACAGTGTATAGGGCTTCTCTACTAGACCTCTTCTTCCACCAAAACCCAAATGAGTGGAGAGAGAGATCACAAGAGATGAGTGTGTGAAATGACTTGAAGACCTCATCTATTTATAGTGCAACGTTGAGGATAAGTTGGGGTAATTTGGCTGCTGGCCGACCTTGACAAATTACACAAATAAATTGATATCTCCATGAATACATGTCGGAATTAGATGATCTTTAGATCAATCCTACGCATCTCGATGAGAGGAATCCAAGAAAAATATTAGCTGCCATAAATAAGAAGACCCACATGGAGTTGGGCCCTAGTTGCCAATTTTAACACTACCTCTCAACTAGGGAGAACTCCACTTGTTAATTCATTTGTCAGTTTGTACAATCTCTGCCATCAGTGCAGTGCCCTACACTGCTCTCCTTTGCTCTGCTGAACTATGAAGAAGAAGAAATGATCGAGAATGTATCATACCATTCTCTACTGACCCGAAGTCAGCCCCATATAAAGAGAATGTATCATACCACTCTTACTGATCCGAAATCAATTCCAAATAAAGAGAGTGCCCCATACCACTCTTACTGACCTAAAGTCAGTTCCAATTGGTCCCAGATTAATATCATCCTAGCATAGGGAGTATGGTAGTACACGATGCATCCATTGGTAGTACTACGGTCCATATCCTCATTTCCCTACTCATTAGCTAGATGAGAGGTACTTCCCATGAATCCCAGACTGCATGGGTAGGATGTCTCGGCAGGAGAAGCATGAACCACTCATCCTGCCTACATGTCGCCAGGGGTATCCTAGGGGAAGGATGAACCACTCACCTTGTACACAACAAATCACTAGGGGAAGGCTAAACCACTCACCCTATGATTGTGTCTCAGCAGGAGAAGGATCAACCACTCATCCTGCCTACATAGTAAACCACTAGGGGAAGGCTGAACCACTCACCCTATGGTTGCTCTTCGCTCCAAGAAGTACCCCTAAGCCCCCCGGAGCTCCCAGAGCTCAATGTCCATATCATACAGGATTGTCAGGAGAAGGTCTCTCCACGAATCCTAGTCGCTCTAGGAAAGTCAAGAATTTGACCTTTCCCAGGGGCTTCATCTAAATATCAACAACCTGCACATCAGTCCCAATGTGATGGAGCCTTATTTCTCCTCGATGTACCATATCCCAGATAAAAGTGGTACCTAATATCGATGTGCTTGGAGCGATCATAAAACACAGGATTCCTCAACAATCGAATCACACTCTGGTCGTTACAGAAGATCACAGTGGTATCCAACACATGTCCAAACAGCTCACTGAAGAGCTTCCACAACCAGACAACTTCACAGGAGGCCATACTCTCAGCTGTGTTTTCGACCTCAACGGTGCTCAAAGCAACCGACTTCTGCTTCCTGCTCATCTAGGATATCGAAATAGAACCCAAAGAGAAGCAACACTCAAAAGTGCTTTTGTGATCCTCCACACTGCTTGCTCAATCAGCGTTAGAATAACAATGCAGCCTCACAGCTCCAGCAGTGTATCTCAGTCCATGAGTGATTATGCCCCGAAAATATCTCAGAACATTCTTGGCACCAATCCAATGTGAGTGATGAGGCTCAGCCATATGTTGGCTCAACATGCTAACTGCAAAACATATATCCGGATGGGAGTTCACCAAGAACATCAATGCTACTATGAGTTGACGAAACTCAAAGGCATTTCCCAAATCAGGTCCAGCAACACTACCGCATAACTTCTTCAAGTTAAGCTCCATTGAGGTAGTCACAGTCTTGCAGTCCACCATTCCAAATTCGAAATCCAACTCCCTCTTACTTTTGTAAATGAGAGGGTTTGTATCTGTCAAAAAGAGGTCGTCCTCATAAGGTACCAGTATGAGAGGTCTATCATCCACAACCTTAAAGAAATGCTTTGGATCGGCTTCACTCCTAGTGAATCTGAGCTTCATCAGGTAGCTATCAATCCTCTCATACCAAGCTCGAGGTGCTTACTTCAAGCCATAGAGAGCTTTCTTCAACCTGCATACATGAGATTCCCGATCATGAATCTCAAACCTCTCGGCCACATCCTTGGTCTTGCTATTACATGAGAGGCATGGTCCTAAGTGTTTTCCTTCGGTACATCTCGGACATATACCTTCATGCTCTTCTTTGAATTCAGGCATCCCTGTCACCATCTATCTCACATCGGGTAGGGCCTTACATTGAAAATGGGCAAAACTCCAGTACCATAGAAGAGATGTGGCACACAACATGGTCCCCAATGGACTTCCTGCAACTTGATACAAATTGCCAATCCTAAACCCAAGAGTAAAAGCATCTTTAAAATTCCTTTTCCAAGCACATACCTTTCCATCGATGAATGCCACCTTGTAACCCTTGTATTCCATTGCCAAAATGGACACCAGGCTTTTCTTCAGATCAGGTACATAAAGAACTTCTTGTAAATGAATCAAGATACCTTGATCCAATTGAAGAGTAACATTCCCTACCCTTTACGGGATAGGTGGCATCGTCTCCAAGAATAATCTTCAAGTTTTTTTCCTTCTCTATCAAATTAGAGAGCGCTTCCTTGTATCCGGTGAAGTGCCTTGAAGCACCACTATCAATAAGCCAATTTCCTAAAGAGTCCAGAGGAGAGGTAGTGGAGAGGGCCAATATAAGATAATACTCCTTTTGCTTATCGGAAACTACATTTGATTCTTCATACCTGGAGTTCCTTGCTTTCTTGGAGGGTCGACCATTTCCTTGATGTCCTGCATTCCTTTTTCCTTTGCCATTGTACCTGTCATTTCTTCGATTGTAGTTTCCCCTGGAATGATTGTCATCATCATCATGTGATGTGTCCCTTCTATTTGGACATTCCCTCACATAGTGACCAAACTTATTGCAAGCAAAGCATCTACCTTTCCTTCCGCCCTTAGATCTGGGGTTTCCATTGAAGTGACCTTTAAGTAAGCCCCTAGAGTGCAAACGCTTGTCAATGGAATCTCTGATAATCTTCTTTGCTTTGACTTCATCCTTGGTGTACTTGTTCTTTGTAGCAGCCGATGCATTTGATGGAGGCTCGGGGATTTTACCCTTCACGTAATCGAGCGCTTCTTGCTCTTCCAATGTCAAATCCAGAGACATCTTCCATCTGTGATAGTCAGATTTTTCACGGAGCTTGTCTTCACCAGGGAAGTGAGATGAGGAACCCATTGAGCCTTTGACCTTGTCCAACTATCTTCGGCGATTGCTCTTTCACTCTTGCTTGGGCTTTGTCTTCACCTCACCTATGGTACCATGTTAATTTTTGGTATGTTCTATGCTTAGAGCATTTTACTTCAATTTTTCATATTAGCCCATTGACAATATTCAAATTAGCAATCACATCAACATGATACTAAAGTGCATATACAACATAAACATAAACAGCAAAAGACAAGCCAAGACAAGAGGACACGAGATGTGGCACCAACCAGGGACAAACCCCAATGTGGGGAAACCCTTGATCAATTCTTCTTATATTCTTCAATAGTTTAACAGAGAGAGAGAGAGGGAGATAGTACAAGTATACAAAACTAATATTTATGACAGCAGTAGAAAGACCATCATTCTACTAATGATGACAAATCAGAGATGCAGTCCTGAATTCTCATGACAGTCTTCAATCAATAAGAGTGTTGCAGTAGATCATCAATCTAGAAGCCCTCCTTACTGCTGCAACATTCCACTAATAGCTTGCAGCACCTACAGACTTCAAACACTCATGAAGAATACTGTATCATATCCTTTTTGGTAGATTATCAATGTTGCTACAATATTCCTCTAATTGCTTGCTCCTACAATTCTAGTTAGGGCACAAGAAGAATCCCTTTAACCTTCCACGCTATCAGCCAACTAAGCCCTCCAAGGGCTGCAGTCAACCTACGAGAAACTCTCCTAATCCACACTGCCACCTGTACTTAGTGTACACTGCAATGCTGCCTTGGAACAGCCTTAGTTGCTTGCTATGGCTTGCAGCCTAGCAAAGCAACTAGTTGTAGCCTCAGATTCTTCCAATAGGCCCAAGTAAATCCTCAACTCATTCCTAGTTATAGCCTTTAATACAACGTTGTCACCTACAGCAATTTATGCTGCGATAGGACTCCTTTTGTTGTGGCTAAGGGTCTCTCTTAACTGTGAATAAAGGTCTTCATTAACTGTGATTTAGAGTTCTTCTTGACAGCGGATAAGAACCCTTCTTACTTGCATATAGTAACCTTTCTATCTACGACTTTAGACCTTCCTTAATTGCGGATTATAAGCATCTAGTTAATTGCGGCCAGAACTCTTCTTCAGCCTCCTTATGACAGGGTATAGATCACATCTAAACTGCGGCTAGGATTGTGGTTAGGGCTCCTTGTTTGGACTGCAAATTAGGGCCTCTTGACTGCGTTTTAGACTGCGGATTAGGGTTCCATTTATGCTGTGTATTGAAGCTCCCTTTGACTGTGTCTAGTGTAGAAATTTTGAATAATTTAACACATATTCAATGGAGATTATCCTGATCATGTACTATTGCGGAAAACATACACAATACATAAGCTCCTCTACGTTGATCATCAATATAGCAGCATCAATAACAATAAAACATCAAGAGCATTCACACATTAACACAGTATGTATCCCGGGGAAAGCATCTCGCTAAAAACCCCAACTATCTGTATATTAATGATTGAGTCATGTAACATTACACAGCATAATACTTCTCACAAGTATCTTCACCTCTGTTACACACAATACAGCTCAGATCTGAATCAATCACTGGCTCAAATCTCTTCCGCTGCCATGCCTGCCTCCTCTGCTCAATACCTGCATGAGAATTGATGATGATTCCAAGGCAACCACGTATTTACTTGGCTAAATCACGTGAGCACAAGCTACAATGTGGGCAAACTCATTGGCATACTCAATCCCCTTATTTGTGCAAGATCTGGTGCACAACTATAG
>APFE030866223.1:173068-195474 GCA_000404065.3 Pinus taeda
TCCATAGACATGATCCATATGTCTAAAAATAGACTTGCGCCAAAAATAGCCTACGGGCCCACTTAGTGAAGGCGACTCTTTTCACTAAGCTCCATCATCTTGTTGCAATCTCAACAAGCATTTCTTGTTGCACACTTTTCAACATCTAGGCTAGAGCTCCCCTATAGGATTGCGGCTAGATCTCTCTTCTTACCTACGGCTGAGTCTCTTCTTTACTGTGGCTAGTGTAAGGCTAGATCACCCTCCCTTTAGGACTGCAGCTAGCTATGTATAGAAGCCGTCCTCTTGTCTATGGCAAGGGCTCTTTCAGAGCTTCCTTAGACAGCGAATTGAAGCCTCTCCTTGCTGCGTAGAAGAGCCTCCTCTAGGACAACGTATAGGGCTTCTCTACTAGACCTCTCCTTCCACTAAAACCCAAACAAGTGGAGAGAGAGATCACAAGAGATGAGTATGTGAAATGGCTTAAGGACCTCTTCTATTTATAGTGCAACATTGAGGATAAATTGGGGTAATTTGGTTGTTGGCCGACCTTGACAAATTATCAAGTAACAAAAATAAATTCATATCTTCGTGAATACATGTCGGAATCAGATAATCTTTAGATCAATCCTATGCCTCTCCATGAGAGGAATGCAAGAAAAGTATCAGCTGCTATAAATAAGAAGACCCACATGGAGTTTGACCCTAGTTGCCAATTTTAACAATATCACAAAGACATATTTAATGGTCCCTGTCAATCTTTGAGAAGAAATTTTGCAAGAAGTCGTGAATTCTTATTCATGAACAACATAGAGTGTTTCATGTGTCATAACATTGGACATATGGCATGTAATTGTCACATGACTTGGGCCCCTACACAAGCTAGAACCGTGCCAGAGAAGAAAGTTACACAAGTATGGAGAAGGAAGCAAATTGAATCTAGAAGTCTCTTGAACACTCCATCCAACAACACATGTTGTTGACCTGATGAAGTTATCCTTGATATTCCAAGTATTTGATGGGGACACTCTGCCAAAAGGAAGACCATGCATACAGTTAGGGGGAGATTATGATGATTAAGCATTCTTGCAGAAGCCATCCATGAATGGGCCTTATGAAATCCTTGAGAAGCTATATTGACAATCATTCTTTGATAGATCATTTCTCAGGAACACTCCATTGAAGAACATGATCTCTTATCTATCCAATGCACTGTTGTTGAAGATGTCTTCCACTTGATCACTAAAAAGGTAATCTTTCCTGAGCTAGAGGAGGTTGTGTAGGCAAGGGGAGTTGGTTCATCACCTAAGTCACATGACACGAGGACACGAGACACGGAGGACACATAAATACGAGTATTCAATACAAAAAGCAGCGACCTGGAAACAGGACACGGGGGGACACGTTTTATATATATTTAAATATATATATATATATATATATATTTTCATATTCAATAAAAATTTTGACATACTTGGCAACAAATCATTTATCTGTTGCAAATCTTCTAGTTTATATGGAACCATGTTCAACACTGGAGTCATCATGTAGGACAACTTTAGAGTTGAAGAAAGCTAAAGGGAAAGAAAAGTTACTTGACAAAAAGTGCGTTTTGTAGTCTTTGGATGGCTCCCAGAAAGGAGAAATATCTCTGGCTGTGCTTCTAAAACTTCTTAACGAGCCACTTGTCTTACGAAGCAGTAGTCACTTGGAGCAGGTATTGTTCTACTTTTCATTAGATTTAGCTTGTCCTCCTTGTGATTCAACTGTTTTTATGCAGTTGCTGAACATGGTATTGTATTGAATATTCATTAAAAACTTGGATGTACCCATAACTAAACTACAGTTTTCCAAATGTGTTGGTTGATGCCATCATTTACTTTATGCCATACAGGTCATGGATCTTCTCAATGTGGTTCTCAAGAATGTTGAACTCAAGGATGAATCACATTCTTCATATGGAGAGGATGTTTTGAATATGGGGAAAGAAACTCAAGCTATGCCTGAAATGGTGTCTAATGTGGTTTTAAATACTGAAAGGGATGAATGTTCTACAACTAGACCTGAAACTGAGATTCACAAGAGTGATGTGGAAACTAAAACAAATGGTGTTTCTGAGGCCTCTATTTCCAGTGTCAACAAGGCTGCACATCCACATGACATTTTTTCGCATCTTTCTGAGCCAGAGTTACAAAACGTATGTAAACTTCTAGCAAAAGAGGGGTGAGTATCGGTCACAATTTTACTATTTGGATGTTCACTAGAAATTTCAAGTGAATTTGTTGCCAAGTATGTCAATATATATATATATATATATATATATATATAATATATATATATATATTATATATATATATATATATATATTATATATATATATATATAAATATTTTCTATTCACTAAGAATATTTGTTGCCAAGTATGTCAAAATTTCCAGGTTTACGGTCTTGAACGCTGCACACTTCAAAGGCAAACACCCTGCTCACAGCTCCAGATGAAAATAACCCAGAATAGACTAACGCGTAGGCTTTAATTTTTGTTTTTTCCCAGTACGTATTCAACACGTCGAAATACGTTAGGGCAACGTATTCGACAAACCAAATACGCGTATGCTATATTTAGGACACGAAGGAAAACGACAAATACGTATTCAAGTTTTCATGACACGGTTAATATCGTATTCGACACGTATTAGGGCCGTTTCGTGTCCAATACGTAAAATACGGGACACAGGACCCTGGGGGACGTGTCCTGTGACTTAGTTCATCACATGATAAAATGTAAACACATCTATCATGGATCACATTGCCAGAAGGAAGAGCACCATAACAGGGGTAGTAACATACCTATAAAGAACTACTATTGATTAAGAAAAGACGCAACTTGACAAGGGGAATACTTGGGCACCCTGTTTGCCATTGATGTCAAAGGGGGAGAGGATGTTGGAAGGGCAAGAATATTGCCATCAATGACAAAGGGGGGGATTGTTAATCAAGGTTGTCATTGATGTCAATATGACATTGTTGAAGATGGCAAACTCTAGAATTGGATGTTTCCCTAGCCTCATTGAAGACTCTCTTTATGCCCTTGTCCTTGGAAACCCTAGTCTATGTAAAAGATGTACTTATGTTAAAACCCTTACCTTAGCATGATGACAACCCTCCTAAACATGTACCCTAGACATACCCCAATGAAAAACCTCCAATGATGAATCTACTTGTTAATGCAACCCTTAAGACTATTGCCAAACCCTAATCCTAAATTCCTAAACCCTAACCCTAAGTTACTAGGTCCCAAATTACAAACACCATATACTATACAAGTATTACCTGTACACTCAAAAATATTAATTTGAATCATACCCTTACTCTTGAAATGTATATACAAGGAATATATATAGGGGTCATATATACTTGAACTTTTCACTAATCTAAAATCATTGGACATCATTAAAAAAAATGAAGAGGTAACATTATTAGATAATGCACCCAATAACAACTCCTAAAACATTGATTTCTAACAATACTACCTCCACGTAATACACCTCTCCATTATATCACATATGTGCATTGTCAAGATTTTCTACTGAGCTTTGGAACATTTGAAAATAAATCGAATGTGACACTGCCACAAGTTGCACAGCCAGTCGGCTCACCAAAGACATGTATTTTCATATTTAAGAAATCTACTATATATAGAGCTACGCTTTTATTCATTCCAACATTAATTTGACGAAGAAAAATACAGGAGTTCACAACTCGTGAACTGAGAAGATAGCAATTCGAAGTTCACATTTCTGGGTTATACATTGTAATAGCAATTTGAACTACTCCATGGAGTAATATAACTTGGTTCCTTCGAACCGGTGGAGATATAACTGTTACAGATCCCTTGTTGAAGACCGAGACTATTTGGTGGCTCTCCTTTGAAGACTTGTCCCAAAATTGGGCTATCTTTTGCACACTTCAGACCTGTGTAAATCATTTATTATAGACCTTTTCTTTTGCGGATATGAGACTCGTGTTGCAGACCTTTAGTGGCACATTTGTAGATCAGTTATCTTGTGTCAAAAGATCAGTTATCTTGTGGAACCTCAGTACATCCTTTTAGCTCTATTGAAGCAACATATCTCGGCCCTACTACATAAAAGAGCACCAGATTGTGGCCCTGTTGAGCATCGATCTTACCACAAAAGGAGCAACATACTTCTGCCATGTTAAAAACCAAACCTCAGCTCTATTGTAGAAGAAGCACCAGACTTCAGTTTTTATAAATTTGCAACTTGTATTACTATTGCAGACCTACAAACCTGTTAAGGCTTATACATGTGATGGCTTATTGAAATGAAGTGATAGTTTTGATAAGCTTGCAGTAATCTGAGGTAACTCATATTTGGAGGCCAACTTTTTGGGATCGAGGAAGATTATTGAATTACATTGTTACATCAGTGAAGCAAAAGTATAGAAGAAAAGGAAAGCATTAAGTAGACTTGAAGGCTATTGGACAGACTGAGAAAACATTGTGGAGTTGCACTTGAAGATCTTTGTAGAAACTTCTTGAACAGTTTGAAGAGCACAATTGTGAAGCAGTCCTTGAACCCTTGAAATTGTGTTGAAGAATCATTGAAGACTCTTGTTTAAAGACTAATCTTTGACTAGACATTGGAATAGCATTTGAAGAGAATTTGAACACCTTGGAGAATATCTTGGAGAAACTCATTGAAGACCTGGAATTGAAGATCGGTGTCTTCATCAAGGGTTGGAGCGCTATATATTGTACTTGCTTCAGAATAATTATATTAATAAAAGCATTTATTCCTATAGCTTATTTTGTGTTCTAAATATAATTGATTTAACTGGTAAAAGTAATAATTGAAAAGGAAAACTGATTCACCCCCCTCCCCCCCCTCTTAGTATTTCCAACAATAAGAAGCACGTAGTCAATACATACCACAGATCAACGAACAAGAACACCTCGAGTTGCACCCCAAAGTCTTTTATTATAGTAGAAAAATATTTCCCAATGAGACAATAGTTTACAAAATGCTTCAACAGTGATTCTAGCCAGAGATCAATATGACTAGAGACTCAACTGTCTCTCTAATTTATAGATAAATCCTCCAAATGGGAAAATAACGGCTAGTTTCTTTGATCCTTGTCAAAATAATCTTGGTCATTGATAAACACTTCAAGATCTTTTCATCTTGGCCCTATATTTTTTATTTTTGAGGAGTTTTCGAATTTATCGTTTAATTCCATTTTAATTAGCTCAAAATTAATTATTTTGAGCTAATTTCCTCAAAAGATTGACTTTGACTTAACCACCAAGGTCCAAGGGTCCAAATTTTCTTAAAATATACAATATTACTTTGGTGGAGGACCTTTAAAAATTATCTTTTAAGACCCACGAATTTTTCCATTTGGAGAATTTATTTTCCTAGGACAATTTAATTTGACTCTAATTAATTAATTTTCTAGCTTAGGATTTAATTTTATTTTGCTAGAAAAATTAATTAACTTATACATGAGGAAATTTAATTATTTTTCCAACACTCTAATACATAAAAATTTTCATTTACAAGACTCAAAGAGGGAATACACATTTGGCTTAGACCCTCAAGGCACATAACCCATCTGCAACACAATATGATCTAGTAAACCAAGTGATTTGTAAGAAAATAATTAAGCCAACTAGCCTAAATTATTCCCAAACCACTTTTACATCAGACTCGACTAAAAACACTAAGACTCACGTAATAATTCGATAGTAAATTTTACCCTAACATTGGGGTTTAAGCTGGAGGGAAAAAACTCTTATGATTAGTCGTGTCTAAAAACATGGGTAATTAGCGAGGTTAAAAAACCTCCTAGGATGAAATCCGTCATCAAATTATAGGCTTACCTAAGTTGTTAGATAGACTCAAGGTTTTAGTAAGATCATTTACATTACATAACTTGCAGAATGAGATAACCATGACACATGGACTGCTGATATGTGATCTGATCCTTATTGAAAAGTTGGTACTTCCGCTTTCCTTGGAACTTTGACAATTTGAGTGCAACACCTCCTCAAGCCATTGAAAATCCCCACTAACCATCCCATCCTGTAGATCTTCTCGTTCTAATTCCAACGAGCTATTACAGTAAGGTGTTCTGTCAAATATTCCTTTCAAAATGCCACCTTAGGCGTAATTATTATTAATTGAGTTAGGCACAATAATAACCCCGTTTTACAAGAATTATCATAATGCAATGGAACAAGAAGCGAGCTTTGTGGAATCAATCCTGATGATGGAAGATGGTAAGTGAACTCCTCCAGACCCCATAAAACATCTCCAGAAGCCCATGGGTCTGTTGATGACGTAAACTTGCACCTATGACCTTTTTGCCTTCGAGCCTAGAAGTCCATCCTAACCATGCCATAAGGAACACCAGAAAAGGAAACATCACATCGGTTCCCGACACGACTTTCATCCACACATTTCATAGGGCCTACCCCGCATAGCCTATTGTTGGGAGACAGCTAGAACAAAGAGGGCGGGGATCAAAGTTAACACCCCTTCCCTGAGTCAATGTCACATTTACCTGTACAATTTGGGTGACAACAGTACCAATACCACTACAGCTCCACAATTTGGCAAAGGGGGTTTCACAATAAGGTTTGAAAGTAATAACCACTAAAATATATTGCATATATGACATGCCAAAAGGATAAATATCATAGTCTGAAAGATAGAGATCCATACCAGTGTTGTTAAAAGCGCGATTTATTGAAAAAATCGCGCGTTAAAAGCCTCGGCGATTTAATCACGATTTATATTTGAAAAAATCGGGCATATTCTAAAATTGCGATTTTTTGCCAAAAAATCGTGGCATAGCGGGGCAGCGGGATTTATAATGAAGTTTTGGGTTTTTTTTCATTTGGACAGTGGGCGCGCGCGGAAGGAGGAGGAAGTCTTGGAGAGAGCAGGTGAAGAGGGTTTGTGACCGAATCTAAGTGCTTAGAGGACAAATTCAAGAGGAGACCACCGATTTCTCCATAGAAACGGTATGTAGATTAATTTTTTTTTGTTTTCATTGTTTAAGAACATTGTTTTTCTATGTTTTTCATTGTTTTTGGTTGGGAAACTTCATATGGGCACCATTTTTCTCTTGTTTTCATTGTTTTTAAAGAATTTTTTGTATTTCTTCATTGATTTGGGATGGGTAACTTGGTATGACTATGGGAACCAATTTTTTTTTTGTTTTCATTTTTTTAAACATTGTTTATGTTTTTTTATTTTCATTGTTTTTGGCATTTGCCATTTGGTTGGGTAACTTGGGTTTGGAACTTTGGATTCTGGAAATTTGTAACTTGTAATTTTGTAAATGGCAAATGCTAAATTGTAATCCTAAATTCATATTTCCTAATCCTTATTTTCCCATAGGTTTGCAACTTCAAAGTTCAAAAACAAACATGCCAAGGAAATTGGATCCTTTATGGGAATATGGTGTGCCTCATGCTCCGAATGATAGACAAAACTTGAGTTGCAAGTTGTGTGGAAAGAAGATAAGCGGGGGGGTGTATAGGTTGAAGTATCACCTTGCACAAATCCCTGGACATGATGTGGGGTGTTACACAGTAATTTGTCACCATTGGTCTCCGTCCCTGTTACCCTTGTTTTCGTACATTGGAGGATACATTCCGGGACCTGTGAGCAATGACATAGCCTAAAAACACTTGCATTATGTTCCCCTAAGTATGTACTTCATGTTCCCTGAAGAAACCTTCTGCAAATTATCCCTGAAAAGTGCCCTATTTCCATTGGCGCAGGTACACAGTGTCTTATCCGCGCCAATCACTGAGATCCTCAAAAAGGGGCGCACCCATTGGCGCTCTGTCCTAGAACAACACTCGCGCCAACTAAGTTTGGTAATGACTTTTGGCAAACGCGCACCCATATGTTTTTTCCTTTCAGATCATGAAGTTTTTTGAGGGAAAAAATCCATCTGATAGAGGTCGAGAGTCATCATCTATCCTTGACATCTATCCTCAATAGCTTTTCGGAGATAATGTCGATCCACAATGGGCATCCTGGTGCATTGAATCTTCCTCCCTTCTCCATTTATAAAAGTCTGTCCTCATGCATTAGACAAGCTAGTTCTGGAGTAAGGGGTCCTGGAGTAATGCTAGTTGTGATTATGCTTGTTTGGAGTGATAGTAAGAGTCTTGAAGCATAGGGAGGTTATGCTGCCAGAATCCTGAGAGAGAAAAGGTCTATTGCAAGGCATACATAGCTGCTCGCCCAGCCAGAGAATAGGTTCAACGTCAGAACCTTGGTTGTATCTTTCTCTGCCTATTATTCATTAATAAATGACTGCTATTATGGTTCCAATCTCATTGCCTATTATGATGTTTGATTTATTTCCTTTCTGACTGAAATATAGTTGTACTTTGGTGGATTTTATGCTTGTAGTTGTCTCGGTCTTTGCATGTGCAGGTGTCCGTTCGCAAGGATCGCTAGGATTGTGACCTGCTGAAGCAAGGGAGCCGGAGGGTCAACTCTACTTCGACATTTGCGTTGGATTCCAGGTTGGTCTTCGTAATCCACCTTTTAGTATACAACTAGGAACTTGCATAGCAGCGTGAATTGATTGTTGCTAGACCCATTTTGGGCTAGTGGGATCGCCTCTGTCCACAGAGGGGATTTACCTGTTTAACAGTTTCCTTAATTCCTAATGATGTATAGTCTGAATTATGAGAAACTGGGTCTAAATCTCCTAAAGGTGAACTAATTAGATTCTAAGTTAAAGGAAGGAAAAACAGAGTATCTATCCTAGCCTGTCATTTAATCCTAAGTCAAAATTAAAAGGTGAAGTTATAAGGCAGATTGAAGTAATTACAAAGAATGAAAACTGACTAAAGCACTTTTAGCTTTCCAAGCCTCCAATTTTGAAAGATAACTTTCTTGAGATGGCAAACAAGCAACTTACTGTACTTTATAGTTTTACATAACTAAATCAAATATGCAGAGAGTATCTAATTGATTTCAATCCTTGTGTGAAGTGAGTGTTCAACCATTTAGATGGAAAAAACATTTATCCACATAGTGCATTGGCAATCTGAGCTAAGAAATAAATAATAGAGGAAACAAAACAGTAAGCAAGCTAATCAAAAATGCATCCTTGTTACTTTTCCACCTTACCCCGTTAAAACAAAACAAGTTTCATTTATGAAATAGACAGGAGAAACAAGACTACACCATCGAATTCTAACATTATGTTACTGAACAAAATTGAAAGAAAACAAACTACAAGAAATCAACCTAAACTACAAACACTACTTAAAAGTAAATAATGAAACTAAGTTGAACAATAAACAAGATACCAAAAGAAAAACCTCCTTCAGTGCAGGGGTCCTCTGCAATTGATTGAGTTGAGCTGCTAACTAGCTGAGGATGCTCTTGCAAATGGTCATTTGGTCAAACACGACTTCATATTATTAACAGGAAAATAAGTTCCAAAATTACATACATGTACGTTTGAGCTTAATACATATAGAAATTCGAACTCTTCTCATTTCTGTACAATTGATATTGAAAGAAATATTCCTAACTGCCTTTTGAGAGAATTAAGCTACAGGTGGTCTCCACGTATTAAAACAAATCTGCGTAAAGGATTGATCAGCTACATGTGACTTAAAGTCAACAAGATGGTTATGTGAAGCTGTTATCACCAATGGCTGGTTCAAGTTAATGCTACAAAAAAACTGTCAGATTATTAATTAGCCACGAAGAGTGGACACAGAGTCCTACTACTCCCAGGTTTCTTCATTTGACTCCATCTTTGAATGTGGTCTTGAGCTGGCTTTTTTGTCGATTTGGGCTGGGTGACTAGGATAGGATCCATGTCATGACCATTCCAGAGATGCCCATGTGGCCAGTTTCCTCACTTGACACATGTAACCTGTTCAATCATGGAAGTAGCTATGGAACACACGATTAGCTACAGAATGGGCTACGTTCCATAGCTAAATTGCAAAAACTTATTTCAAATAGAAAAACATAAAAGTATAACATGTCAAACATTTAATGTCTTCCTTGAGACAACATCTATCATTTATCAGTGATGGGGATCTGTTTTTTATGGAAAAACAAGAGAAAGAAGTGAAAAAAGTTTAAAGGAGAGAGTAATTCTGAGAGCCAACATACCCCCACTGCAAAATCATTGCATGTCCCCATGTAATTTTTCCAAAAACCTTAACTCTTCTTTCCTATTGAATCTGCTCAGATACCTCTGCCAGTACATCTAAATTTCGTCTTTTGCTCCTTTTTGAAGTGACTGCCATCCTAGGTTTCTTCATGAGAAGTCTGTGTTTAAGGTTGATCACTGTTTTGTTCAAGTTTCTATTCTTCCTCTTCAACTTCCTATTCTTCTTGTACCATAGCCCTAGGTGTAGTATTGTACTGTCATGAATGGCTTTATCTAGTTTGCTTTGTTCCTTCAGGGTTTCATTTTCTTTCTTAATATGCCTATTCAATATCTCGAACTCATAGATTTCTTCTTTGAGGGAGTTAGTTAGAGATTCTTATGGATTGACAGGTTGTTCTGGATTGGCTGAGGATCTTGAATCCATTGAGGAACTTTTCTTTTCCAGAGATTCTATGTAATCATAAATTTGTTGTTGTACTGGATCTATGCCTGGGGATCCTCTACTAGGGTTGCCTTCAAAATACTGTCTAGGAGAGTTTCAAGGACTGTATGTAAATGGAACATTTTCAGGAGATGATATTGGAGTTTCTTCTTCTAGATTTATGAACTCTGTTTCCTTTGATGATACCTTCTTCACCATACCTCGGAGTCTAGAGCTGCTTCTAAGTTGCAGGGGTTTTATGTTCTCATCCTTTGTATCCTTCTTCTCTTTTCCCATCTTTTCCTTCCTCTTGATTTGTTTCCTAATCTCTGTCAAATTTTCAAAGATTGGTTGTGCATCATCTTGTTGTAATGGAGATTTAGGTATGTTCTCAGTAATTCCACTAGCTTTCTTTTTCATATTCTTCTTTTGCTTGATTTTCTCTCTGATCTCTGTCAATTTTTCGGAGATTGGTTCTTCATCATTCTTCTGTGCTGAGGGCTCAGGGTTGCTTTGAATGGTCATATTAGTCTTATTTCTCCTACTCTTTTTGATACTATCTTTTTTAGGAGATATTCTAGTGTCTCTTGGAAATGGTTTCTTATCAGAAAGTTTTCCCAGGTGTCTCTTATTCTTTTTAGATGATACTCAACCAGTATTTTGACTAACCCATGATGGTACATGGTTGTCTCTAGGGATTCTATTTTCTTCTGTACATTTGAAGCCATTCTCCTTAGACTGTTTAGAAGGAAGAAAGGGAGGTTGATGTTTCCATTTTCTAGAAAGTTCATCAATAAACGTATATGATAAACATACATACACCTGAATCTTCCCTCATAGGTAATAAATTTTTGTAATATCAAAAGCATGCTTCTCCATTTATTTTTGGGTGTTGAAATAGGAATTCCTTTTCTAAACACAGTGACATCCATACCTGGGTTCTTGAGGATTACCTTCCAAGATTCATTGTGAAATTCTTTGTTTTTGAACCATCTCTCACCAAGTCTCGGCAGTTCTGTAGCCTTTGCTATGTAAGATTCTGTTACTACAGACTTCATGTCTCCAATCTCTACTTCTATACCATCGAATGATCTAGCAAAAGATTTTGTGATCTCCTTGTGATATCCATGAAATTTTTTAATGAATTTGAACCATCTTGTCTTCTACAACATCTCCTTAAGTTGTGGGTACCCTTCCATAAACTTTTCCCCTACGGGCTCTACCTTAACAATGAGTCCCATGGTCTCTATTTTGTAGAATTTTCTAACCTTCAGAATTACTCTCTGGTCTATGAAATGGACTGTTTGTGGGTATGGTGAAAAATAATGATGGGTTTGTATGGAAATAAGTAGACAGTGAGGGTTTGGAGAGATGTGAATACTTTGGTCATATCGTGGTTGTGACTGTTAGCAGATGGAGTTATTAGAGACCGTTTTAAGTATAGAGTATGGAGACCGTAGTGGAGGTGTGGTATGATGAAATTATTATAGACCGTTGGGTATCGAATATGGAAGATGTGGTGGAGATGTGGTTGTCAAATCAAATAATGAGTTTTTAAGGAGACATATGATCATTCATATTATACATAACCTATGTTTATGACTTGCTGTTTGAAATAAATTTGCATTTTACCTTAGAACTTAACCTTTTGCTTGATAATTCTTTTGGTGTTGATCCGTAGGTACTTTGAGCATGGTTGATATCCTAAACTTGATTCTTCAATTTCCCTGCATTCATGATTTATTTGTGAGCTGTACAATTGTTCCAGAGCTGATAAGTAAGTTGTAGTTGCAGAATCAGATTAGTTGCGGAATGGAACTAGCTGTAGAATGTGAAAAAGAAGGAAAAGTGAAATATGGCTTATGAAATATGGATGTAAAAATGAAATGGAGATGAGTTATGACAGTGAGATGGAATGAGATGTAAGATAAAATGAAAAATAGGGTGAAATGGAGTAAAATTGTAAAAATAAAATGAAAATGAAAAATGGCAGTGAGATGAAGTGGAACTGTAAAACAGAATGGAAAACTGAATGAGATGGTCTGAGACTATGAAATTGTAGACTCTATACTACAAATAAATGTAGCTTTTTGTCACTACTTATTACAGAAAGAAAATGGAAAATATAGGATGTCAGAAATCTCTTATTTTTACCCTGTATTTTCTGTATAAGTATGCCAACCAATGATTGGTTTTCAACCTTATACAATTTATTATTATTATTACTATTATTTTTTTTTCTTTTATCAGTCATTTCTTGGGAAAAATAAAGACTAAGTTAGTAGAGAAGAATGATTCTTCTTCACTAGCTTCATTTCAGAGTTATCCTAGAAAATCCTAATGAACTCCTCTCTTGAAACTGGATTTTGATATATCTTCAACTGATGACCATTCACAAGAATAAGTACGTTCTCCTCATCTATTGTTCTTATTCTTACTGCTTCATTGTTAAAGACTTCTTCAATCTCATATGGCCCAAGCCAATGAGTTTGAAACTTCCCTTGAAAATCTTTAAACTTTGAATCAAACAATAGTGACCAATCTCCTGCCGAAAATTTCTTCTCCTGGATATATTTATCATGCCATTTAGCCCTCTGTTGTTGGACTATACTGGTTCTTTGGATTTCATCTTGTTTAATTTCATCAAGTTCATTGAGTTGCTCCAATCTATGTTTATGTTCCTCTGATAAATCCAATCCCAACTAGATTGCCATCTTGAAGGTTTTGATTTGAAACTCTATAGGGAACAGGATTTGTTTCCCGTAAACAATTTCATGGGGTGTATGTCCTGTTGTGTTCCTCCATGTAGTTCTATAGGCCCATAAGGATTTAGGGATCCTTTCCACCCAGTCTCTTCTATGTAGATGCAAAGTCTTAGTGGGAATTCCTTCAATCACCTTATTTGTAGATTCAACCTGACCATTTTGTTGTGGATAATAGGGAGTAGATTTCCTATGTTTGATCTTGTAATTTTCCGCAAGACCCTCCACCATTTTAGTTGTAAATTGAGATCCCTGATTTGTCACAATTTCTCTTAGAACACCAAAATGAGTGAAGATGTCCTCAAAAAGAAAATTAACTACATATTTTTCATTAGCAAAAGGTAATGCTTTGTCCTCTACCCATTTAGTGACATAATCACTGCATACCAATATATACTTATTTTGCTTAGATGGAGGATTAATTGGCCCAAAAAAATCTAAAGACCATTTTTCAAAAGGTTCAATGAGTACCTGAACTTGTAGTGGCATTTCATTTGAAGGAGCAAGTTTCCCTACCCTTTGGAAGCTGTCACACCTCCTGACATATTCTTTGGAATCTTTGAAGATGGATGGTGAATAATATCCTAAAGGATTTTATAGGTTGTCCTCTTATCAGCAAAGTGTCCACCACGTGGCTCATCATGACATGCCCTAAGAATATTGCGCATTTCATCTTCCCTAACACATCTTTTGATCATAAGATCTAGGCCTGTTTTATACAATTCATTAATGATCCATGAGTATCTTGAACTTATCTGAATAATTTTTCTTTTTTCTTTAAGAAAAAAATGTGAAGGCAATTTCATTGTGACTAAGTAATTAGCAATATCTGCAAACCAAGGAGTTTGAGTAGTCACTGCAAAAAGATATTCATCAAGAAACTTATCTTCAACCAGAGGTTGTCTCTGATATTCTGAATTCTGGAAAAGAAATCAGCAACTGTGTTTTGTTTTCCTGGTCTATCTAGCACAATAATATTGAATTCTTGCAAGAATAAAATCCATCTTGTAACTTTGCCATTAGTAATAGGTTTATTCATTAAATATCTAATTGCAAAAGTGATCTGTATGAACAAAGGTTTCATAACCTGTTATATAATGTCTGAACTTGTTGATTGCATGAACAACAACTAAAAATTCCTTTTCAGTTATAGTATAGTTCAAGTTAGTGCGAGTTAAATTCTTACTTGTATAGTAGATGGCATAGGGAATCAAGTCTTTTTTTCCTAATACAGCTCCCAGAGTTGAGTCTGAAGCATCTGTTGAAATGTGAAAAGGTAGTTTCCAGTTTGGAACTCTTAATATGGGTGCTTCAAAAATTTTTGTTTTTAAAGTCTCAAATGCTAACTGGCAGTCAGGATTCCAATTGAATTGACAATCCTTGGTGAGTAATTTGAAGAGTGGGGATGATATTTTAGTGAAATTTTTTATAAATCGCCTATAGTATCCTGTGAATCCCAGAAAACTTCAAACATCCTTTTGGCAATTTGGAATTGATAATTTAGAGATGACTTCTACTTTAGACTTATCAACTTTAATCCCATCTCCTGAAATGTGATGTCGTAAGACAATACCTTCTGTAAACATCATGAAACATTTTTCATGGCTTAGTGAAAGTTTTGCTTCCTTAGATATTTTAAGAACTTTTTCCAAAATTTCCAAATCTTTTTCAAATGTATTCCCATAGACTGTAAAATCATCCATATATACCTCTACACAATCATGTATTAGATCAAAAACAATTCCTAGTACTGCTCTTTGGAATGTTGCAGGTGCATTACATAACCCAAAAGGAAGTACTCGGTAGGAATAAGTTCCCCATGGACAAGTAAATGTGGTTTTATCTTGATCTTCAGGTGCCACCTGAATCTAATTATAACCACTAAAACCATCCAAGAATGAGAAATACTTCTTACCTGCTAATGTATCTAACACTTGGTCTATAAAGTGCAAAGGAAAATGATCTTTAAGGGTAGCTTTATTCAATTCTCGGTAATCAATCACACCCTCCATTTACCATTATTTTTAGGCACAATCACTAAAGGGGAAACCCATTAGCTGTCTGAAATTGGGTAAATGAAGTTTATATTCAGCAGTTTTTGTAGCTCTTCTTTCACAATTTCCCTAAGATTTGGATTCATTCTTCTCTGAGGTTGTCTGATAGGTCTGCAATTTTCCTCAATGTAGATATGATGGATACAAGTTTTAGGATCTTTACCTTTCATGTCGGTGTATACCCATGCATATGCAACAGAATGTTGTTGTAATGTCTTGATTAGCTTTTTCTTTTGTAATTTCTCCAATTTTTTGTTTATGTTCAATGTCCTATATGGAAAAATTTCAATTGTAGAGCTACCAAACTCTTCCATAGAATAGAGAAACATCTGCCTAGATGACAAATATTCAACATTAGATTTTTCTTGAAATTTCTCATGGTCATACTTTGAAGATGATTCAAAATCTTCCAATATATTTAAAATTTGACTATCTTCACTAATATTTGAAATAGTAAAGAGAGGCTGAATGTCATTTTCATCATCAATCCATTCTTTGTCATCTACTGTGATTGTTCTTGCTGGAGGATATAGAGTGAATTTCTTTGTTTAATTCCCATTAGAAATATACATATCACAAGATCTACAGCTAATAAAAGCATTAGCTGTGGCTAGCCAAGGTCTTCCTAATATGAGTGGATGTCCTCCTAGATTGTTCTTGGGGGTCAAAATCATAAAATCAGCAGGATATTCCCAAGAATCTAAGGATATTTAAATATCTTCTAACACTCCATCTGGTTTGATTACAGATATGTCCACTAATTGCAGTAATGTAGGTGTGTAAAGAAGATTAGGAAGCTTGAGCTGTTCGATGGTTTGTTTGCTCATGATGTTTATTGCTGCCCCTAAATCAATCAATGTATTTGAAATTTTAACTCCATTGATATGTGTTTTCACAATTGGACCTCCTGGATCTACATATTTTTGTATGGCAATTTTTCCCATCATTATATCTACTATTTTACCTACCAGGTGAATTCTTTTTGTTTCTTTTGCTTTTCTTCCCGGTTTCTTTATGCTCAACTCCTTTATTGTTTTAGCTAGAATTGGAATCTCCTTATTGGCTTGTAACAAAGGGATTTTGATACAGACATTTTTTAATTCATCTAGAAAATCATAATTGGGCAACATGATTTGCTTTTCTACTCCTCTATCAACTTGTAGTCTTTCAGGAAAACAAGGTGCAGAAGTAGATACAGGCTGCTCAATGATAGGAGTTTTTTTCACTGATTCTTTTTGTTTTTCTTTTTGAATGTTTTGGTTTTGGAGAGACGTTTCATCAAAACTTTTATTGACCTTTAGAGAATCTTCCTCAGATCTGTCTTGTTCCTGAATAACTACAGACGGTATTTCCTTTTCTAATATCCTACCAGATCTCAGTTGAACATCATTAAGATCTAGAGGAGTGATCATATAAGTTGGAGATTGTTGTCCTTCTACCATGTAAGCATTTTGAGGACTTTTATTGTTGGGGTTTGGCAATGGATGGGCAGGTAGCTGATTTGGTTTCTGCTGAAATGGTAGTAAGAGTTGAGGACTTTGGTTTTGTTTTGGAAATGCTAATGAAAGTTGACGGTTCTGATTTTGAAGTTGTGGCTGCTGATTTTGTTGTGGAATGTGTGGGGGAGGATAATTTTGATATGATGGAGGATATTGATAATATTGAGAAAATCTCCCATAAGGATTTTGTACTCCTTGTGCCCACGGTTGAGATTGAGATTGAGGTTGAGGCCAAGTTTGAGATTGATATTGAGGTTGAGGCCAAGGTTGCTTCCAAGAATTCCAATTTGGTGGGGGATGAAGATACATTTGATTGTTAAATCCTTGATTTTGTGGCCCTTGCCAAGGTCTTCTAGCAACAAAACAAAGAGGCTCTGCAAAACTTGGGATTGTTTCTTCTTGAAAGACAGCATTAAGACCTGGAATTGAAGGACAACCATTGGTTTCATGGCTTTCTGAGCAATTCATACAAGTTTCTACAACTTTTGCATCCAAAGGACATTCTCTTAGAGCATGTTTTTTTCTGCATTTTGGACAAAAAATGGCTAAAGCATCAGCCTCGATTTTCTACTTGTTTTGCAACTTAAGGGTGTCTAATTGCTCACTAAGACTCCTTAAGATGTCAGTTTTAAATTCATCAAGCATATTACCAATTTCTGCCCTACTTACAAATCCAGTTGCAGATTTGTTTACTCTAACAAGAGAAGGATCTCTTGGACCTTTCCCAGTTTTGGATTTCCCTCTTGAGAGATGAACACATAATTCTCCTATATCATTTAATGGAAGTTGAGAGATATCTCCCTTCTCCATCATGTTAAGGATATCTATCCATTCATCTATAATGGCTTTTAATAAAAGATCTTTCAAGGTATCTTCATCTAAATTGTTCATTTTTGCTCTTTTCAAATTATAGTTGTATCTCTCAATCAAATCCTCTAAGTTTTCATCCTCTCTCTGCATCATTTTGGACACTTCATATTTGTGATTGGTAGGCATGCAATAATCCAAAAACGTTTTTTCATGTCATTCCATGTTCTAATGGACTGAGTGACTAACTGCATGAACCATTTCAAAGCAGCTCCTTTCAATGTTGAAGGGAACAAATTAAGTTTTTGAGAGTCTTCTAGATATTCATAGGTTCTACACAAGACTTCAAACTCAAATAGGAATGTTTTAGGATCCTCACTTTTTAACCCATAGAAGTTTGGGAGGATAGTGTTAGGTTCCTATACCAATAGGTTTCATTTTTCATGATTAACAGTGGAAAGGCTCAATATGTTCATCATTGCATCTTGCAAAGGTTCCATATTTTGTATACAGACTAGGAAAGTTAAAAGATGAAAAGAGGGTATGTCTTAAAAGAATAATCAAAAGACAAGAAAATTAATTGGTCAGAAAGAATAGTGAAAATGAACCCCAAATCAAAGACCAGGAAAGTGGCCAGTCAAAATGCCACTACTATCTTATTGGCAGCATCACAATGTGCAAATACTGCTGCTAATCATACTTGATGGATGGCCCAACAATCCAATCTGGACCATGCCATGTTTAAATTGTTTGTTGCAGAATAGACAATGATTCCTGTCCAAACAGCTCAAGCTTGGCAGATGACTAGCTAGGTAGAGAAATGAAGGAACCCAACTGCTTAATTTGGGCCCTTCGAAGAGATAAGGGTAGATTTAGATAGGAGGGCAGTCAAAAGAAAAGAGGACAATTAGGTTTTGCTAATCTAAGTGCACCCAGCTAAAGTGAAGAAAAAATGTCAAGATTGTTAGGCTGGGTAAGTAGTTTGTGGTTGCAGAAAGAAAGTGTGTGATCATTATTTGGCTTGTCAAGAAGGACTCATTTCATTCATAGCATTGACACCATGGCAATGGCCTGATGGTACAGTAATGGAAGCATGACTAATTTCCCTTTTCCCCCAAAGATCATTTACTAACACTCCCCAAAGACCTTGGGATCTGCCCAATAATCTTGTTTCATTTCATTCCAGTACCAGTCCCAAGTCAAATTCTCAGTTGACTAAAGGAAAAGAAGCCACATTTCTGGTCTAAAAATCATCTTTCTGAATTCCATTCCTCTTCTGTGTCTAAGTTTCATTTCATAAGCTTAGCATTTTCCCCTTCATTTTCACCTCACAAAGTCATATTAACAGCTAATTTTATTATTTAGCTCCTTAACATTGCTCCCCTTCCCTAGTTCTACAAAAAACTATATAAAATCCCAAAAAACTATTTACTACCCCACCCCATAGCAATATAGCTATATAAGTCAGTCTTGGGAAATATTTAGTCCATCTGGGACTAATATTAACCCTCCCCCCTTTCAAACACTATGGAATTAATTAAATTTTGGTGGAAATTAAAGTCCATAGCGTTGCCCGCTCAAAAAACCTCATTTCTCCATTTTCGCGCTAATGTACCCATTTTTACGTTTAATGAAATAAATACAAAATGGGCGCATTCACAAAACCATCGCTAAACCAAAGTTTAAAACCCAACCCCCGCTTACATTTTTATTTTATTATTTTACAAACCCAGCGGGCTCCACAGTTAACCCTCCACCGACACGTAACCCCCGCCAGCCGTCTGATGATCGGCCCTCCGGATCCAAGGGTGGGCGGTCGTTTTCACTCACAACCCGACGGATGTTTAGCATCTGGGGGATTGGCGGTTTCACCGCCGTACCCCTGCCACGCGTCACCTTCCCGGTATGTTCGGAGGCCCCTCCCCCGATACCGCTTATGCCGAAAGGTGGTGCAGGGAGGAAACCAGATACCACCCTCCGCCCCTTGACGTCAGCACCACATCATCTGTGACGTCACCGCCCGCGTCCACGCCCTGCCACCGTGCCATTGCCACCTAATCTGCCTGCGTCCACGCCATGCCGCCGTGTCTTGTGCCACCTCACCATCCACGTCAGAGGTCCACGTCATCCTGTCGTACCCGGGACCCGCCGGTGACGTCATGCGGAATTCATCGCCAAAAAGCCCCAAAAGCGCCAAAAAGTCCTAAATTTGCATAAAACAACGCAAATAGATCGTTTTATGTCATTTTCACTGCTTATTTTGGGAGAGTTGTGCATGCCATTCACATCGATTTGCTGCCCAACCTGGAATTTAGCCGTCCAAGCCACTGCCGCCTGCAAATTCGACCCAATTGCTCGCCATTGTACCAGCTCAACACCCTCGACACCGTGAAAACCAGGTATTTGCCCACAGTCAACCTTTTTCACCCATGTTTTCACCATTTTGTCCATTTTTACCTACATAAAATTTTGCAAGCTCCCACACTGAGCCAATTATGCACCTAAGGGTTGTCTAAATGCTCTGGTTAGCCTCCTCTTCCCAGAAAGCTCAGTAAACCCACGTCAGTCTGCGAAATTCACTTGAAAAATTGGTTTTAAGAGCCCGTGCTGCCGACACAGGTCCTCACAATTGTTCACCAACCACTCTCACCAGATTTCTTTTTGCAAAAGTCCACCTGCTCAGCTCAAAGACAGTTTTATTTGCCCTACAGTTGCCCCACAGGTTTATCAACCAGGGAAAAGGACTATTGAGACTCTGTAATTTCTCCTTTGACGCACTTTAAAAACAACAAAAGCCATTGCCAAATACAAATTCAGTTTGCAGTTTGCAACAGTTGCACTAAATCCTGATTTCAAGTACTGGCACAGAAAGGATTTCAATATGGTTGCTCCAGCAGCTTTAAATGTTGCTCCTATCAATGCACCTAACAAAGAGCTTGAAAAGCTGCATTTAGCTGATAGGGATTATCTAATTCAGGATTTGGTGGGAGACAGAAACCACTTGCAAACCTTCTGCCAGCTGAGAAATAGTTACTTATGTTAACACTCAGGTTGTCCCTTGGCTCCTTAAGGGATACGGCCGAGGTAACCACTGACCAAGCTTTGGATTACAGCTTCTAGCCCAACTCTAATCAGAGAGGGCTCTCTCTTTAAAGTTTGTCTCTATTTTGTGGAGATTTTAGGCTAGTTATGAAATAAAGGTTTTAGTTTATGTTTGGTTGGGGGGATGTCTTTCTGTACCTAAAGTGGAAACATGCAGATAATGTTAGTCCATTGGGCAATGGAGTCTGTGACTACTGGTTGTTGAAATCTTGAGTTTGAGCAGCAGGAATTACAGGGCCATTTAAATATTTCATAAAACAAAATTGAAATTATGATGGTGAAATGAAACAACCAGTGAAAAGCAATTAAGAATTTTCCACTAAGCTTGGGTGTGAGAAAGAGATATATTCCTCAGGAGCAAAACTTGAATTCCTGAAACAATAATCACTGTGAAAGATATAGCGTGAAAGGGTAGCAATTAAGAATTACACCTGTCTTACTATAACTGAAGAAAACACTTATAATAGCTTAGATTGAGTTCAGGGTAATCTGTGATTAAATCCTGGAACTATTCTTTTTCCTTGCCATTAACTTGTAAAACACAGACACATGAAAGAGATATGAATGATAACAAAACACATAACAGAGAGTTGTAAGGAAAACTTATTGTGCCATGAAATATGCAGGAATCCTGTAACTTTCAGCTAAACACCACAATGCATCAACAACACAGAGCTTTGGAAATTCCACACCTTTGTATTACTTCTCTGAGGATTTACAGTAAGAGAAACTATAGAAAAGATATCAATAATATCCAACATCCAACCCCTGCAAACTTATGCGAGGGGGATTATATAGAAGTGTTTCATACAAAATATCTCAGGCATTGAGTCATCTGAGAAATAAAATATCTTCATCAACTCGTACAAGAAGAGTAGATAAGAATTTATTGTAGCTTTTAATACATCATGAATGCTCTTTAATTCTGTCAGAAGATTTCGACCTTTGGAGATCACTGAGTCGGTTGAATGCTTTGTTATAACTGTTGAATGACGTGTCTGTGCAGCTCTGTCCTCCTGTAGCTTTTCGGCCCTGTCATCTGTGACTGTTAGTGCTGCTGTGGTGGCCGAATGGTTTTGCTGAGTTGGCTCAGCCTCTCTCTGCATACGTGCTGACATATCAAAAATCTTCCTGTGTATGACAATTTATATATTTCAAATGGAAAAAACATAATTACTGACTTTAGTTTCGCAGTAATTGTATCAAACTATTCCATACTTCCTGTGTAGGCAATTGATGCCTCAAAATTGACTCTATGGTCTCATCTGCCTCTGTATACTTATAAAAATTGGGAGGCTCATTAAATAAGTGATTAATTTCATTCATAATAAAGAATAAGCTCTCCACCCTGTTGAAAAGGGTCTGTCCTGATGCTGGCCCTGTTTCTGCTGATGTGCTGGATTTTTCTGCAATCTGATTAGCAGCAAAGGTGTTGACCCTCTTGGCATATTTTTCATGTGAAAGTACCCTTCCTGAGGGGTCCATCAAGCTAGGAAGACCTCTGTTCTGTAATGCCATGAACTTGTCCTGGAATTTGTTAATGTCTGCCTGCATATCCTGGCTTCTTCTCTCTAAGGTCTGTACCAGGTTT